>JAYDZG010000029.1:29473405-29483970 GCA_034509265.1 Microcambeva bendego
AGTAGGTACATTTTGCTGAATTTACGTTAATATTTATGTTACAAAATCAGTAAATTATATTGTTCTTAATAATTCAGCATAAAAATGCTTGAAAACATTTATTACCATGAAAAAAGCATTTAAAACGTGATTGTTTTTACTGAATTCCACGAATGTGCGACAGTTTTTTGTAGTTCGGTCCCAAGGGAGTCCACGAATCCTGAACCATGAATAATCTGGGCTTCACTGTATGCAGTGCCGTGAACATAAACCAATAAACAACTGAACAAAAAGAAATGACTGATTAACCTGTTCTAAGTTCCTGTGATATTTTTATTGAAACTTGTTACTAATGGCAACAGTGAAGCACAAAGTGTATTTCTGATGCTGTGGAGGAGGAAAGTACGTCTGTAGTATCCCAAGGCCACTAGGAGCCACTGATACATAAAAAAATACACACTGCACATACACATTCTTCTTTCATTCCTAATCTAATGCTGTAAAACCACAGCAGTGTTGTTTTATTACATTCATATTTTCTGAGTCTGTACAGGTAGTAAACACAACGGCTCTGCATAATCAAAATGTAGATTTTAAATACATCAGGAATTAGTGTGGACTGTTCAGCATGAGGTTCACTGTACTGTAAGTAATGAATCAGTATAATATCTGCTCTCAAACTACACTGTAGAAATGCATGAATCTTTTGAATGTTTGATAACGACGGCGATGTTGCTGGACAATGGAGTTAAAATAGAATCGAGTCTTATTGCAGTCATATTTTCTGGTTGGTGTCAGAGTGAGTTCGGTCACAGTTGAAGGGCTCAGATTAAACCAGAAGTGTTGACACATGCACACATGAATTATAAGATTAATGATGCAGCATAGAGGGGTGCCTGTCAAATGTCACTTTTTAATTATTTTTTTTCTTCTTAGGTTGCTCCTATTAGGGGTTGCCACACAACCCACCATATTTCTCCGGGCTTGGGACCTGCTGTGAGGTGACAGTGCTACCCACTGCCATAGTGCCAGCCTGACTATCAAATGTCTGATTTGTAGTCCGTGTATTGTCTGTTTAAACTCTTAAAATTCCACCTTTTTACCAATCTCCAACTGAAATTACACAATAAATTCTTAAAGCGTTAAACTGAAACAGTCCAAAAGCTAGATGATCTTCCATTATGTAATGTTACTGAAAAGCCTTCAAAACTATAAGACATTAAAATAGATATAATAGATATAATAGAAATGAGCTATAAAGTGAGTGAGTGAGTACTATAAATTAGTTTATTGTCCAGGTTATATTGTTTAGTTGGTTAGTTGGTTAGTTGACAAAACAGCCAGAATTAATTACTAGTCCACACAGAGAGGAAAAATAATTAGAGATTGATAGAAAAGCAGTTTTCACTGCTTCAATTTCTAAATGATGTCGGGTGTCAATGTCTCTTATCACCCTTAGGTGTGAGCAACTGTGCCTTTGTGTAACAAAATATGGGGGCCGCTGATATAGAGGAACCACAATCCTAAAATAAAATTTAGAAAGTAATTATCACTTATAAATAAATAAAGTGCAGACATTTCAATAATATTGAAATAACGTTTTGATGCTTGAAATAATACATTTGAGCAAATTTACTGACATTCTAAGTGAAATCAAACCAATTTAAAAAGTAGCATTTTTGTTTTTCCAATTAAAACTCAACCCAAGGTCTGTTCAGCTTGCTGTGAGTGGGAGTGCAACCATTTTTTTTTCTTTTTTTCTCACCATTCTATTGTACTGAAGCTCTTATTAACTAAAAAGGCCGCAGTTCTTCAAACTCAAGTCCAAGCATCCCACAAGGGCGTTACCATGGGAACTGCAGGGATACAGGTACTGAACACAGTAGTTCTGCATAATCAAAATTCATATTTTAAATACACCAGGAATTACTGGGGACTGTTCGCCATTAGGAAGTGTTAAAGGGTAACTCTACAGTAAGTAATTCATTAGGATGAAATCTGTTGAAGTCTGATACCTTGATTCTAACAGAATATCTCTACACCAAGTAAAGATTTTGCACCGGACATACAAACCCAAATGCAGCAAAGAAGAGTAAGAATCAGATTTTTTGTTGTGTTGTTCATTTGTGTTGTTCATTTTTGTTATTAGTACAAAGAATCTTTTTTCAGCAGAAGTGCTTCTCTGCTCCACAAAAATGCTGTTTAAAACCATGATAAATAAATTAAACATTGGTGAGTTTCCCCTCGTTTTTCTAAGAAGAGGGTGGCGGAGGATGGCTTGCACTGTCGGCATGATTTCTTTAGGCTCGGCCGGTTGCTGAACGTACTGCCACCTCCGGAGAAGAACCGATCCATCCACAGAGCTCTGTCTGGGTTAGATAGCTCTTGTTAAAACACACCCAATGTTGATACACAACACACACTGCACTGTCCACTTATAGGCACATGGTTATTTCAGAACACATCCTATACAGACCTCATTTTGTGGATAATTCAATCAATTGAATCGAAATGCTCCCTCAGTATTGTTGTTGTATATGATATATTTAGCAAGCAACAGTTTTACAATATTAATACATTTCTTTAATTTATAAGTGGTAATGCAATTCCAATCATGTTCACTTTACAAGAAGAGCAGGAAGGATAGACTATGTTTCCATCGACCACCAGGAGATCAAACCCAGGACCCATTAAGCCAACGTGCCACCCATTTAAAAAAAACTCGCAGTTGGAGATTATATAAGAGACTAGGAGTTGGATTTGTTCTATGGCCGGGTGTGAACATTTCTGTTGGCACATATTCTGTTATGGAAGCGTTAGCTGAAAAGGTAAATAAATTGTTTTTACCAGGGTTAGGGACGTAGACCCCCTTCCATATGTTGCTCGCACCTGGGCATTGAACATCTCCAACTGCTAGTCTCTTATATAATCTCTAATATAGTGGTCCATCTAACATTAAGAAAGCGCCAGTGATTTACCATGGCATAAAGATGACAGATGGACCACTACAGTGTTATATAAGACATTAATCATACCCTATACCAATCCCTGCTTTATGTTGCATAATACCGTACTATGGATAGTTTTGTACTCAAACTGAAGCTATTTACAGCTTTTGTAGTATATATGTATTTTTTAATAACAACAAGTCCATTTATAGGTATACTGGTGTGTCCGGGGCGTTTACTATTCTGTTAAGTGAACTGCTCTCAATGTGACGACCCTGGATAAAGAATAAAGTGATCAAGAAAACATTAAATAGATGAATGTTTAAAGTATCTAAAACTAAAATTGGCTTCACATGTGGTGATTTCTCCATTTAAAGTGGTGGCTAGTTATTGAGTAGTGTATCTCACACCCTTTTTATTTAACAGCACCTGGTTTAAGTAAAATGACCCAACAGTGAACATCCACTTACATGATGCAGAAGAACACATAATTAAAAAGATGTGTTTTATACTCTTTTTTTATTTATAATAAATTAGAATGTTAATATATTCAGTGGTCTTAAAAGTAACACATGCGGACAAAGCCTGAACAGAATATTTTAATGCACAATGTTATACTACTATGTTTTATAGAGTAAGTGGAAGCAATAATGGTTACATGTTTTATTGTGTGAAAGACAAAACATTTAGTATTTGGTCAGTCATCTCATGTCTCATGCTAAATAAAGAAGCTGCTTATGCTATGATCATACATACAGTTCAGTGTAAACTACAGACGTTGTGGTAAACAAAATCTCTGGTTCTCATTTATGCAAAACACTTCTATTTATGAAAAAGGCACGTTAAAGCTGTCTCAAATAGAAATACCCTCATCTGCTAAAACTCCTTCAACTACAGTACATTTCCCCTCTGCTCCAAAATTCATTCGTTTATATACGTCCTCTCCAGGTCTTCATGATGCTGAGTCGACTCATTAATAACCTATGACAGAAAAAAGACAAAATACATTTGTGATATGCATTATAGTGACTGGCTTGTTTCAGAGTGAGAAGGCCAAAGAGGATTTCTTGTAACTGCTACAATTATGACCTCTGCTGGCTGATCACGGTAGTGCCTGCATATGCATTTCATTATGATACAACCTTGTGCAGAAAACAAGTGGCCAGTCAGGAGGTCAGCAGCAGTAGACACAATCAGGTAATTGGATATTAAGAGGAAAATTGGAGGGTTAATGCTTGAAAAATAATTCTCACCATGTCAGAGGGCATACCAAAATCTTGGTTAATGGTGCCAAGAGAAATACTTAATAATAATCAGATTTTTCCCAATCAAAGGTGGATTGACTATGAATTTTCTTCATGGTAAAACAACGTGATTGGATGAATGTGTAGTTTGTTACTGCCACTGCGATCGTGTTTAGATAAAGCGTGTACGGAAGACGAATGGAAAATAATTAGCTCTACTGTATGAAATCCATCACTGCTGGCCTGATGTAAAAAACTGATAAACCTAGGTAGCTCATTTCTAACCATATTTTGAAGCTAAATTCTTAACACCAGATGTTTAGGGTAAAGTCTTTATTTGGCTGTGTGGGGTGCTGAAATAAGTCTGAGCACTTATGATCCAGTTAGGACCGATCACCTGATCATCATCATGATCGAATGGTTCCATTTTAAAGGACTAGCAGGGTTCACTATATAGTTTGGTATGAAAATAATCTGAGGCACACCAGACATCAGATGGGTTCACCAACGGTGGGAATTGCACATGAACAAATGGATTATTTTATTACAGTTTTAAATCCATGCTTATGTTTATAACAGGGGCTCTGGAAGTTTGTGATGCTTAGTCAGCGGATTTTTTTATTTCTTACATATGTGCATGTATTGTAATGCAAATGCTTTATATGATGTATTTACTTACATGGCCATCTCTGGTTTCTATAGTCTTAATCACCACCTTCTTGGGCGGGTTGGATGCTGGTCTGCTCTCAACCATGGCATCTGCCAATAAAAAAACATATTTTGTTATAGAAAGGTGCACTGATATATTCGAAATTTGGTCTGGTCTGTAATCTTTCAGCACAGCATAGTGCACTTCTGCTCGCGTACATCAGAACTAGGGCTGAAAATATGCAATATGCTTTCATTCTTAATCTGCTCTGATGTGTTTGTGATGTTCAGAGGAATGGAAGGATGCGGTACCTCTCAGATTAATCGAGGAGAAGTTAGGTATAGGTGTGGTAATCCTGCAAAACAAACACAGATGTATGATTTTTCTTTCTTTAGCTGATAAAAGCACATAATTTCTAAACTGTGACTGACATGTATGTACAAGAAACTTTTCCCAGGCTGGTTGGATGTTGGTGGTTCATTCTTTATAGTTTAGACCTACAGTACCTTCTCATTCAATGTTTTTTTCTTAACATTCTTCTTATTATATTACATTGTAGATTAAAACTGAAGACCTCCGAATTTTGAAGGAACACAAATATTGTTGATAAACCAGAATACGTTTCATATTTTAGATTCTTCAAAGTAGCTTCCATTTTGCTTAGATTATTTAGCCTTTATCCAAAGCGACTTATATCAAGAGTTCAACAGCAGCTACCTAGCATATGGGTAAACTGGACTTAATATGCTTGTCATCAGTAATTAAGGTAAAGATTGACAGCACAGAAAACAACTCTCTCTCTCATATAAAAGTATCACCAGTATATGTGTTCAGTAGACTTAAAGCTTTAATAGATTGGATAAAGCCTTAAGCCCCAGCTCAGGTAATCTAAGAGTCTTACCTGCTTTCCTCGCCTTCTAACAGTTTTCTGTAGGTAGCTATCTCGATGTCCAGGGCCATTTTGACATTAAGGAGGTCCTGGTACTCATGCAGGTGGCGAGCCATTTCATCTTTCATGTTTCGGATGTCTTCTTCCAGATGGCTGATGGTCTCCTGATAAGCAGAAGCCTCTGCACTAAAGTTGTCCTCTAGTTCCCTCATCTGGCGCTCCAGAGACTCATTCTAACCATGAGAAAGAAAACATATTGTTTGGCTCAAAACGCATGTGTGGCTCAATCTTGGTAATAGGATTATTAGGGAGGAGATTAGGGAGGAAATGGGTACAGTAATAATAAGCACTGTCGCCTAAAGACAGTTTGATTCCCAGGTGTTGAATCTTTTCTGTGTGGAGTTTGAATATTCTACTAATGTCCCTGTGGGTTTCCTTTATGTGCTCCAGTTTCCTCCCACAGTCCAAAGACATGCAGTCACGTTAACTAGAGTGCAGTAGCAGGTGTGTGTGTTTGGCCTGCTGGGTTTGGACAGACTCCAGCTCGTATTAGCATAAGCAGCTTAGAAAGCGAGTGAATTAGAAAGCAAATTAAGGTGACCATCCTGATTAAATAACAGGAAAGATGGATAAAGGTAGAACATATTCCCTTATTGATCAGCATGAGGAAAATTCAGGAGAACTTAATAGCAATTTTGTGTTTAACAGGTAGAATTAAGCACTTTTATGCAGTTGCTTACTGGAATATTTACTTACGGTGCCTTTAAGAGCATCAAGCTCACAGGTCAGAGCTTGAACCTGGCGCCGGTAGTCATTGGCATCCTGTTTGGCTTGGCGGATGGCATCGCTGTTACGGGCGGCAGCCTCGGACAAATCAGCAAACTAAAATACAAAATAAAATGTTTTTTTATTTCATCAACTAGGCACCAAATGCAGAGTCGGGAGAAAAAATGCATAAAAAATAGCAAAAAAATAAATGGCTAACCTTGGATTTGTACCATTCTTCTGCCTCTGTAATGTTTTTGGTTGTCAGAGTCTCGTACTGAAGGCGGACATCACGTAACGCTGCGGTCAGATCAGGCTTAGCAATGTCCATTTCAACCTGCATATGCTGCTCCTGGATTTGGGTTTGCAGCTCAGCAATCTCCTGTAGTAACAGAAAGAAAAGATGCAGTTACCAATATTGTTTAATAGCACCGCTCTTGTTTTTAACAGATTTGTGTAAAATCTAGGGTTGATTTGCTGTACTTTGTAAATTCGGTAAATTCTAGGGACAATTTAGAACAGGTAAAGAACTAAAGCGTGTTTTTGGAATTAAGAAGAAAACAGTTGCTTGAGGAGGCTTAACTGAAAACCGGGAAGACATTAATGGATGTTTAAACCCAGACCCTTGATCCTTGACCCTCACAACCTGCTGCACCAACTTGCCATTCATTTGCCCTGTTATTTCTTATTGTGGTTTGAAGTATCCTGGGTCTAGAGGCTACACACACTGCTTGGAATATAACTAAATCACCCAGTAAAATTTATAAAAGGCCAAAAAAACATGGATTTGTACCAGCTTGTCTTTTCTTGATTTATTCATTTTTACAAACAGTTTCCGACTGGTCAAGTTTGAGGGGCATCTGAAGCTTATCCTGAAACACTGGCCACAAAAAGGAAATAAAAATCATGGTAACAGACATTCACCCACTCATGTACATCTATAAGCAATTTAGGGTGAAAACAGAGCACCAGGTGGACCTCCACAAACTCTGGACCTGTGCAGAACACGCTATCTCCTGGTTGCCACATCTAAACAAATTTAATAAAGAGTCAAATCTAAAAAAAAAGAAAGAGATAACACTTCTCAGGCAATGAATAGAGGAAAGGATTAAGCCCAGATCTTGAGGAACCTAAAGCTGTGTTTTTATTGTGTCTTAGACATTTCTGACCCTTTGCTAAACTTTATAGAACCAGGCCGATGACATTATGGAACCTGCTTCATCCTCTTGACATCATTTTTACCTCTACTGAGAGTTTAATCTTGTTGGAAGTGCTCATCCTCACCAATCTCCTGATCCTCTTAGAGTTCTGAAAGAGTAACGCTCACATGTACACGCACACTGTTTACACACCTCATCGTGGAGCTTCTTGAGGAAACAGATTTCATCCTGAAGAGACTCGATCCTGCGCTCCAGGTCTAGACGAGCCAAGGAAGCGCTATCGACGTCCTGTGAACAATCAGTACACACAGTGATTGTTTATTAGGATTGTTACATCATGTTTTACACTTTCATTACAATACATGACAGATACGGTAGTTATTTATTACACAATATTCATCAAACACAGTCATGGACTATCTTATATTATTAATTTACCTCACTTGCATGTTTTTGAACTGTGGGAGGAAACATTAATTCACTTATACATTTTAAAATGATAATTTCAGTCATTAAATACATATAAATACAAGCCCTGATAAAAAAGGAAAGTTGAGTCAGGAAAATGATGTCAATTCAATAATGCACACCATGATCTGATGTGGCGACCCCTAACATGAGCAGCTGAAAGAATTCACAAATACAAATTGTTAACTAACATCCATGCAGGAGGTGCTGGAGCCTACCCCAGCTTTTCAAAGGTGTGAGGCACACAGAAACACCCTGGGATGTGGCACAAGTTCATCACAGGGCAGACACGTTTACACACAAAAACACATCCATGCACCCTAAAGGGTAATTTAGTGTCTCCACTTAACCTAGCTGCCTGTTTTTGGACTGTTGGAGGAACCCAGAGAGGAATGTTCCTAATTTTGGCTTGGAAACCACAATAACCAGAAAAGAGTCATGGGGACACAGCAGGACTACACAAATGGTGACTGTGAGAAATAATTGAACCCTGGTTGATTGATGCTGTCAACTATGTTGGTACCAATTTTACTAGCTGTGATATTTTGCCTCTTATCATGATAATGTTATCTTATTAAATGTTACACAAAAAAAGACAAGTATACGACCACAAGCCCTTGCAAAGCACGATTCTAATAAGCTGATTAGCAGTGGCTCGTTAACCTTGTCCCTGCCGATCTGTAAAGTCACAGATGCTGCAGGTGTAAATGGCAGCTTGCCTTGAACACACACTATCCTATTGTATTAGTTCAGTCTCTGAGTTCAGCAGCTCTCTCCAGTTAGACAACAGCTTGCTCTGTCATTTCCCAACAGGCCTTCTATTAATACACAATCAAGACCAAATAAACAAGCTTCCTTTTACATTCCCAGAACGAAGATGACCATTGATGGATGTTTCTTGACCTGGGACTGGGCTCCGACAAAACATATATCTACTACGGGGTGTTTATAGAAACAGAATATTCTGTAAAAGAAACCTACATGTCTGAAGCTCTGGAGATTATTTTCAACATCTTCTCTTTGAAGCATTTCTTCTTGAAGCCTAAAATGTAGAGAACCATAATAATAGCATATCAATAACACCCTTGCTGTGCTACCCTATAACTATTACAAAATAGTATATAATATATTGCTTTGCAACTAACACTGTCCTTGTTGCATTTTAGTCTGTAACAGGGCAAATGAATGGCAAGTTGGTGCAGCAGGTTGTGAGGATCAAGGGTCTGGGTTTAAACATGCATTAATGTCTTCCTGGTACAAGTTACACTATAAATGTACTATTTACTATTTTGTAACACCCTGGATGGGGCGCCTACAGGACAATTCAGTGTCTCAGATCAACCTGGTAGCATGTCTTTGGACTGTGGCAAGAAACCGGAGTACCCAGAGGAAACCCAAACGGACACGGGGAGAACATGCAAACTCCACACAGAAAGGACTGAGATAGCCCCACCCGGGGATCGAACCCAGGACCTTCTCGCTGTGAGGCGACAGTGCTACACACTAAGCCACCATGCCACCCTGATTTATATTTATATAAAAAATGATACCTACATAGGCTTGTAAATTTACGCTTGTCTGTTGCTGGTTCTGTTTATGTGGCTGTTGGATTGTTATATAAATAACTTTTTTCTTCTATTTAATTTGATGTCTATATGTTGGAACCTGTACTTTAGAATTTGATACTTTAGTGTTAATACTGTTTTATCGCCTGAATTTTCTTCACTAAAGGATCTTCTGTGATATGGAAGAGATTCAATATCAGTTTTCCTTATTTGTCGTTTAGCACGTTTTAAATAAAAATGTTTTACTTCTCTCTGAGACGCTCAATATCCTCAGCCAGATTGTCCCGGTCCACTTGGACTCTGGCCTTGTCGTTGGTGAGCTGATCCACTTGCTGGCGCAGTTCTCTCATCTCTTCATCGTACAGATCTCCCAGACGAGATGTACCTTTACCCCTGGTCTGCTCCAGCTCTGCATTCAGCATCTTATTCTGCTGCTCCAGAAAACGCACTTTCTCGATATAGCTGGCGAAGCGGTCGTTCAGATGCTGCATCTCGGCTTTCTCGTTCGTCCGGTTGGTCTTGAACTCGGTGTTGATGGCATCAGTCAGGCTGAAATCCAGCGGGTCTGAGGAGAGCCTGGTTAGAGGAGCATTACTGCGCCCTCGGGAGATCTTGCTGCCGGCGCTGATGGACGCTGGAGCGGATAGAGCGCTGTAGGAGAGACGCGGGGAGCGAACCGAGCCCGAATACTGCCGGCTCGTAAAGCTGGACCGGGCCGAGGAAGCAGGTCGCTCACCACCAAATAATCTACTATAGGAGGACGCCTGACGAGAAGAACTTGGTCTGTAAGACATATTTTACTCTTAAGTTTAAGTTCCACCTCGAACCCTAGAAGAAACTTACACAGCTCGCCCTTATAAACTACTGGGTCCCCTATTTATACTCTCTAAGACTCTCC
>JAYDZG010000029.1:29602786-29614186 GCA_034509265.1 Microcambeva bendego
GCGACGCAAGCGAACCCGGAGACGCCGGCGGGTGCCCCGGGAAGAGTTCTCTTTTCTTTGTGAAGGGCAGGGCGCCCCATCCAGGGTGTTACTGTGTGCCTTGCCCCCGTTGAAGGATAAGTGGTTTAGAAAAATAAACTAAACTGAACTTTCATTACTCTTGATCCACCCAAAGAGGGTGGATGGTGGTGATGGTGGGACTTGCACTAACACCCTTCTTAATTCCTGCTTATTTATTTATTTATATTTTAACATCATGTTGTCCACACTTCAGTTATATTTACGACAGGACTGGTAGTTACCGGCCACACAAGATGCAAGTTATGGACAATGTTGTAAATCCAGTTCACCTCACTTTTTTTGTAGTGTTGGAGGAAACCGGAGTGCCCGGAGGAAACCCACGCAGACACAAGAACAAATGTTAATTCCACCTTTTAATTGAAACCAATGAGATTCTTGCTGTAAGGTTAGAGTGCTACCTCCCTTGCCAATGTGTCATTGTGTGTCATACCCTAATAATAATTCTAAAATAAAGCTTTTATATAGTGTATCTGTCTAAATATGTGGATGTGTACGAATCTTTAGCTGACTGAATAAACTGTTGCTTAAAACTTTCCCTCTAAAAAATGTAAAAAACAACAACTACAGATCACTTTTGATCTATTAGGGCTCCTCTCATCAGCAAGGCCGAGTCCTGTTGGATGAGCAACTTGACAAATTCGTAGGAAAATCAGAAGAAACAAAATTGCTTCAGCAAGTGATTATTTGTGAGTTAGAGTCGATTCTGAGGAAATGATTTCTCTTTGCGTTCTAGAGGAGCAATACATCACTTGCCAGTCCAGTATTGGCAAAGGTGTCATGTTCATGATCGCTCTGTTACCTTCACAGCTCATTCTCAGCCTCTGAGTACGAGCTTTAAGTGCAAACTCCCGGTGTGCGCATTTTTCACCACGCAGCCTAGTAACCGGTTATTAGTGATGTGCAGGACCTGAGAAATAAACGCAGAACGATTTATTGTTCATATTGTCCAATCAAACACGTTTTCCTTGATTAAATAAAACGTTTCTAATGAGCAGAGTCTGCACCGTGTAATCTTCAGGTTCGATGCGCAAAATGTGCCCAGTGCTCAGAAGTACCATCAGTACTTATAGTGTTCAAAACTTTTGTCACGTACTGGTAAAATTAAAAGAATAAATATACAGAAAGTCACCCCATCACCCTTATGTTTACGGAATAGGCCGTGTTTATCAGGGATGGTAGCTAATGAGCAGAGGTCCAGATTTCGAAGTGGCTCTTTTGGAACACTTAGTAAGAGCTTTAACCATCAATCCCTTCATTCATTGATAAATGTTATGGCTTTAGGCAGATTTTGATTAACTTTGGATATTTTAAGCGCCTTAAAAGCCAGCAAATACATTCAAATGGTCCTAAATTGACAGAAAAGGTTGTAGGTTTGTAGCCCGTACAGAACATCTCGTTATTATTATTAAAGAGTAAATTAATTCAATGTAATTTAGAGGTTTACATGTTTTTAATAATCAGTAGGCTTGTTTTACCTGTCTGATACACACACTTAGTCACATGCATCTTTACCTTCGCATATCATGCAGTTCACCTGACTGCATATTTTGGAACAGTGGGAGTTAACCGAATCTAGGAGAACATGCAAACTTCACATGTTAATCGAGCTGCGAATAGCTTGAGGAGCTACCATGCCCAACTTTTTTGCATTTGTGTAAATATGTTGATATTGCAAAAGCTTAAGAAAACAACTATAGATTACCTGGTGCTGCTTTTTATCTGTAAATTAAAATATGTTGGAACTCAAGTTACACAGTCAGGGTCAAGTTATCCTGGACTTAGACCCAAGTTTGAAACTTTATTAAAAAAGAAAATCACATCACATGTTATTAAGCGCATGACTGAATAGATCAAACATCGTAGTGGACCAGTTAACCTATAAAATATTATAAATGCTATTATGTTGATTTATTTAGATGTTTATTTCCTGATGAACCCACATGTGCTGCTTTTCAGCAATATTTCCCGTGCTGTTTTTTGTCGCTCCACACTCTGCCTTTAGAGCAGAGGGAGGTATCAGGCTTGGAGAAGAGGTTTAGTTGGAAGGATGCTCTTCACCCTCCCTCGCTTTTTCTGCTGTATCTTGATCTGGGTGCTCAGTTCTGTGCTCTCACTGCCTCCGTTTCTCTTCACAGCGCATCTCAGACGCGCCGATGCTGCCTTACGCAGCCTTTACGCACCGAAGAAGCTTTTAAGAAGCGGGACATCTACGGTCTTATGGGATACATACACGGTGAATAAGGTGCTCCTTACGTGGTGATGGAGATTTGAATTGGCTACAGGCTGTTAGAGATGCTGGAGCGAGTGTTTTGTAAAGTCCAGTGGGCTGGATAGAGATAAGCTTGGAGAACTTTTAGCGCGACCTGAATAGGCAAACATCTACCCTCCCAAAAAAAGTTAAAGGAAAAAGTTTGGGCCCTGCCCAAAACGGTTCATTAACATTATCATCACAGCCACTTGGTTGTGTTTTTTTTCCTCCAGGGTGTTACTTAACAACCAGCAAGATTTCACCCAAAAGCAGACAGGAGGAGCGTCCGGCGCTCACTCGGCTCGTCGGCAGCAGGAAGCGGATGATCGCGGCCGGGGTGCTCGGAGTGGTCATGGTTCTGGTGTTGGTCGTGCTCATCCCAGTTCTCGTGAACTCGGCCGGCACATCGGCGCACTACGAGATGCTGGGTACATGCAGGATGGTGTGCGATCCGTACGGCACCAAATCACCCAGCAGTACGGCCACATCGGAGACAGCAGCGCGGGATAACGGTCTCGCACAATCGTTACCCACCTTTATCCAGGGGCCAAAGGGAGAGCCAGGACGGCCCGGAAAGATTGGACTACGTGGCCCACCAGGGGAGCCCGGACCACCAGGACCCGCGGGGCCCCCAGGAGAGCGAGGAGATCCAGGACGACCAGGCTTACCTGGACCGCCGGGGACCAACGGCGCAGGAGCCATCAGTGCCGCCACCTACAGCACCGTGCCCAAAATCGCCTTCTACGCGGGTCTTAAAAAGCAGCACGAAGGTTACGAGGTGCTCAAGTTCGACGACGTAGTGACGAATCTTGGGAATCACTACGATCCAACTACAGGAAAGTTCACCTGCTCCATCCCAGGGATCTATTTCTTTACCTACCATGTGCTAATGCGCGGCGGTGATGGAACCAGCATGTGGGCAGACCTGTGCAAAAACAACCAGGTGAGTGCGCATCCCACCATCAGGTCTACTCCACTTTCTTTCTCCAAACTTCACACGTGACATGATTAATATAAGGTGCAAAAACATTAAAAAAAAAGATATAAATGTATTTAGAAACTTTTCCCTTATCAGTAGTTTTTTTCTTCATATGTGTAGTTAGTAAAACAAAAAATAACCAAAATATTGGAAACATTCGTAAATAATAATGTTAATGCTTTTGTTAGTATGTGATTTGCGATCTGAAATGAAATGCTAGACTGAGAAATCAATTTCATTCATTTAGAATATTTAAAATTGTGAACGATCATTTTATTTCATGCTATTTTGTTTTACCTCTAACTAACTACATTTCCACTTAAGTGCAGTTATTACAATCCAATATTATTACAATAGGAGTGTTGTATTAGTTAATTCACTGCTATTTATTTTCTGTTTTTAATATTTATTATTAGTATTTTAAATTAATTTCATATGTATTAATTATTATTTTAGACAGTATTGTTAGTTATTATTCAATAGTTATAATAATCTTAATGTATTATTAATTTATATTTTTTAACTGTTATCTTAAAACAGTTATTTATTTTGTTATTTAAAATAATTATTATTTCTTATTTAAAAAAAATAATTAATTGATTTCTTTGTTAATTGTTCTTAAATTATTTGTTAATTGTTCATAAATAATTTTTACTGTAAGCATCTTAAAATAAATTATTGATGTATACTTTAGTAGTTTAATTCTAACATCTTAAGGTTACAGGTCGCACACATACATTTGGATGCTCCTGGTGAAATTCCTCTGACACATACATTAAAAAAAACATTCCACTTTTTACACATGAAAATCCATTCGTTAATTCATTGTCTGTTTTAGCAATGCTGTTACCTGGTCAGGGTCGCAGTGGGTCTGATTAGTCGAAAGGCAGGAAACACATCAGAAAGGTTGGGGTTGAAATTTCAGGGCTTAAAATATCATAGATTTAATGAATCTGACTCAGAAGGAACTCGAACTTGCTTCCTCCTGCACCCAAATGAACAGTAAGGATATTCACTGAGAAGATTATCACAAGTGCTCGTTTGATGAGGGGTGTCCAAATCTCCACCCAGTCTTTGCATAAAGTGAACCGTGAAGAGTGAACATGAAGTTTATAATGTGATTACGTGAATCTCTCTGACCCTAAAAACAGTTCAACTTGACATGAATAACGGGGCCTATTATAAATTTTCGACAGAGTATTATTATTTCTTATTTCTTTGAATCTAATCACTTCATTCAATGGTGACGAGAGTCGAGCTGATTCACTGGACGCTGAGATTTTCCTAAATTAAGAACAAGTGTAATAAATACCAAAGCTTACTGAAATCACTTCACCCTGTCTGTATGACTTCTGTGATCGGAAGTATTTTCCTGGTGAATCAGACCCACCGAGCACCACGATAGTGACCAGGGTACGGCTGTGGTGAAACGGACACTGAGGGCCTGAAGACGGACACTGAAAAGAGTCGATTCAGCAGTGGAGGTGTTAACTGAGCTGGGAAGATTTTTGCTGGCCTGCTACTGACCACGCTGCTGAAATAAAGTTAAGCTATATGAAGAAAGCTAAATCGGGTTTCCCATCGGGTGATGGCTCTAAAATTTACTCCACGCTCACCCAGCTAATAAAATCACTCGAAATGACTTTGTGAAGTACGAATGACTTTTTTTTCCACTTTCCAGGTGCGTGCGAGTGCGATAGCGCAGGATGCGGATCAGAACTACGACTACGCCAGCAACAGCGCGGTCCTTCACCTGGAGCCCGGAGACGAGATCTACATTAAACTGGACGGCGGCAAAGCACACGGAGGCAACAACAACAAATACAGCACCTTCTCTGGCTTCATCATCTATGCTGATTAGAAGATGAGATTCTTTCTGCTCCTCTCACGTTTCCACCCCCACCCCCGAGAGCCAGAGACAGTTGGCATGCTCCCTCATCAGTATACCATTCTGTGGCTACAAACAAGCTGGTATATTAGAAGAGTGTGAGCTGTGAGCTGGCGGAAGTAAAACCACGGTCCTGACTCCTCAAGTCTAATTCGTAAGTCCAGGACGAGTCTGTTTGAATAAGGACGACTGATATAATCCCCATCATGGAGAGGAAACTGAAGAACCAAAACATGGGCCTGAAAAATCATAAAAGAGTCTTTTCCATCACCAAAGCGTCACTCTTATACTGTAAGTTGATGTTTCTGTAGCTACCAACCATTTCTGACCACAATAAACTTTTCAAAGTTCAAGAAACGAGACGCATCGCTTTGTGCAATAACAATCACGAATCTGCCAGGTGATCGTAAGTTCATCTGTAAACAGGGCTTCACGTCCCCCAGTGATCAAAAGCTGTAAACTTTAGTTCTCTGTTCCATTCTGAAGGTAGCATAGTAATGTCCGACTCTCTCTTCTTATCGGCTGCATTAAAGACACAGATGAAGATTCTTAAAAACCTTCCTTTTGTAATTTTAACAACATCAGCAAAAATGTTTCTGGTTGAGCTGCTTTCACGTCATCATCACATGAAAATCTTCTTCCTCTTAAAGCTTCTTTGAGCTACAAAAATCTGTAAATCAAGATGGAGCTAAATCCTCTAAATTGTAGGTCTAGAAATAAATGATTATTGTTATTTTTGAACTGGATTTACTCATTAATCCAGACTTATGCACAGTGGAGCATGAATTGATGTGGCATTGGTCCCGATCATGTAATTCTGGATCCAGCAGGTTTTTCTTTTTTAAAAAGACTTGGGGCAAGACGAGAATACTCTCTCACTGGTTCATGCACGGGGTGATTTGAAGATTCAATTCTACCTACTGCTTGTGTTAGGAAGGTAGAAGGAAGCTTACATGGACACTGTATGACATGCAAAACACCTCACAGACACTAACCAGAGTTAAGGATTGACCTGGGTCTCCAGGACCCATGCTCAGAGGTCTCGGAGAGATTATTATTATTATTACATGCTTACGTTATCACTAAGCTATCAGTGATTACACTGTCAGCATTTTATTTCATTATTTATTACAGTTACATATGATTCCATCACAACATATTCTGTTACTGAAGCTTCTCTTTGGGTTCTCCTTGGATCTCTCTTTTCCTGCTAAAGCTTGTAAAAGGTGGACTGGCTATTCTAAATCGTCCCCAGGTCTGATTATATGATTCTGGTGCCTTATATCGGATTTTCAGTTTGTGCAGGGTGTGTACCTGCCTCCCGCCCATTCTTTCAGGATGATGAGGAGAAAGTCATTGTTAAAGGATTAATAAATGAATTACCATTTGTTACCTGATGCAGTCTATTCATATGAAGGGATGAAAGCTGGATTAGCAGATTTAGAGAATGTTATATATGTCTTCCATTTGAATTGTGATAGGTTAAACTGGTTATGTCTTCCAAATGATATTTTTCAGATCTTCTGTGTCGTTTCTTTTATCATTTAATGGCAAATATTCTCCCTGCTCAAACTTGTATTACGTTTTTTTTCCCTATGTGCTGTTTATTTATGCTCTTTCTCTCAGTTTAGTGGAGCCAATTATAATATTTGCCTGCTGTCCTCCCCCTCCGATGTGTGCAGTCCATCACCCCTTTTTTATCGCCTTTTGGTGGATTTTGTGGAACTTTCATGTAACCACAGTGTTTGAAGACCCTTACTCTGTTTTCTTTCCCACCCAGCAGACTCGGGTGCCTATTGTGTCCTATAGATAGTGCCCAGATGACCCCTCGTTAGCACAATTCTGTATTAGGAAAGTGAAACGGAACTAAATTGCTCATGAAAAACCATAAAAGCTTAAAATATGTCAACAGCTGCTCCAGTTAGGTGTCGCCACAGTGGATGGCGGTCCTCATATTGATTTACTATGCCAGTAGCCCAGGGGCCATTCCTAACTCAACCCTTCCTATTTATCCGGGCACTACAATGCATTGGTTTATGAATCCTAGTGGCCAGCTACGTTTAGAACAATTCAGAGTCTCCAGTTAACCTGTCTGCATGTTTTTGGACTGTAGGACATCAGAGACATGGGGAGAACATGCAAACTCCACACAGAAAGGCCCCGGATTGCCCCTCCTGGAGATCAAACCCAGGACCTTATTGCTGTACAGTGACAGTTACCGTGCTGCCCAACATGAACATCTGATCATAAGCATGTTCAATGTCCCATAAAAACATGGACATCAACATTAATTTAACAGTAATAATCACTGAAGATCCTTTTCACGAACTCAACAAATCATCACTTCTTTCTCTAAACTTTTTCAGCTAAAGAGAGTTTGATGATATTGACATGAAACACATGTTGGCTGTTGAGTCCTGTCTGTGAGGAGTTTTGCATGTTCTCTCAATGTCCCTGTGGGTTTTCTTTAGGTTTCTTTCCACCAACATTTAGAAGGTTCTTTACTCCTCTAGATTGCCTGTAAGTAAATTAAAAAATGAAGTGATAGATAAAGTGAACTGAATTCGTATTCCCTTGGTCCATCTAGCTGGTATAGCAGCACGAAGTGCCTCAAGAATCTAAGAAATTGATTTGAACCTCACCCCGTGTACCTATGTATCCCCAGGTGTCCCAGTATCCTCTTACTATCACTCTAAACCCTTCATGGATGAACCACATACATTACTTCAGACCTGAGTGTGTTTCTGCCTTGTACTCATTGCCTTTCATTGCTTATAAGGGTTTGCGCTATTCTGTCCTTAAATCTGTCCATCAGGGATACCAGACCAGAGTCAATGCTGCCCGAATATGTTACTCACGTGGGCAGCAGCCTTCTGAATGGAACACGAGGAATATTTATGACTGATGTATGACTTTACGGGTCTGTCTGAAAACTACTGAGCTGCCTACTGCCCGATTGAGGCAGTTGCTGCAGTAGAGAGGATTCCAATAAAACAGTAAGTCTCGGGAGTTTAATACCATTCAAATTTACAATGAATCCAGCGTCTCCCTCCGAGGACTGAAAACCTGGCACCTGTACATATTTATACAAATTAAAACCCAACGAGAATGTATTTACATGTACAATATATTCTGCATTCATCTGTCACAGTTGTTACTTGGTTTTAGAAAAGTCAGATTATTGCTCATAATTTGGTTACCTAAGAGCAGTCTAAGAATTTAGATACGCCCTATTCTCCATAGTGTAGGATGACTTATACATGCGAAATGTAATAAGATCACTATATTTTCAGACAGACCCAAATTCTCCTATGTGTATTTCACAAACCGAAGACTCGAGTCAATGTGAAAGCTGAGCTAACAGCTCTGATCCCGTTTATTACAGATGTTTAGGTAAATCACTTCCTAATAACCCTGGGACATCTTATCTGCAGCGTAATGAGGAGAACAGTATTATAGCTCAAAAAGGTTTTGCTAATGATGCCGTGACTGAGGGATCATATGGAATGTTTGTTGAACAGCATGGCATTTTAATAAACTCTTCTCTTCAGAATGGTCAGTAAACTCACTAAAGCTCGTGTTCTTTTACGTCTACATAAAACCAAATATGATAAACGGATCTCAGATTTACCGACTCGATGGTAGAAATCCTGTCTGTTTTTTCTTAGGCCTACGGAATAGTGGAAGAATGTGCTTTGTGATGCCAAGCGCACTATGCAGAATGTGTGTGTGTGTGTGTGTGTGTGTGTGTGTGTGTCGATATGTAAATGTTTATCTATCCAACAGAATCAGTGAATGTGACAATGCTGACATTGGAACTTATTTTATATGTACATATTGTAGTGATTTATTTTTCCTTCCTCAAATATATAAACGACTGGGAAGCACATGACAGTGTGTCTGGGTTTGGAAATGTTGTGACTAAATCTTATTCTGCATTTATTCTTCCTGTTCAGAGAAACGTATGAACTTGTGCACAGTGACTGATGGGGAACGATTGTTTCATTAAACCACAGTGTGAACACGGGCTAGATACTTTTATTTTACATTATTATAACGAGGTCTCAGGTTTGAGCCTTCAAACTGAATGGCATCCTTTCCAAGACAGATTAGATTTCTGACCAACCAAGACTTAGAAATGATAAAAATGCATATACAAAAAGAATATATGAGAATAAATACAATAAATAAAATATACAGTATGTATATTTTATATAAATATATATATACTGTTAAAAGGGGAATCTGGGATTTGCGAAATGTATTGATTATTACTACTAATATTATTATTGTTACTATTATTATTATTGTTATTATTGTTATTATTATTATTATTATTATTATTATTATTATTATTATTATTATTATTATTATGCAGTTCTCGTCCCATTTTCTCCATGATGGTGGGTTTATTTGCCTGATACATGCTCCCTCCGACACATGTACAGTCCCTTGACCATCCTCACCCACTGTCTGTATTTGCAGGTGAGACCAGTTCAGCAGCAGGAGAGTCTGATCTCTGTGTACCTCAACTTATGTGCAGATTATTCAAGCTACTAATCAGGGTCCTCCTACAACTAAGCATTGATAAAGAACCAGTACACTTTTTAGTTGGGTCATTTCCCACCTAGCAGACTTTTTTCTCAACCTCAATCAAATATTCTTCTAGGTTTCAATAATTATTTAAATAAATGCAAATGAATAATCTCCCATTAGGGGTCGCCACTGCTTATCGTGAACAGCATTATTGATTTGGAATACAGCGGATGCCCTTCCTGATGTAGCCTCCTATTTACCCGGGCTTAGGACTAGCACAACAAGGCATCGCTTTATGCATCCTAGTGACTAGGTGCCTACAGGAAAATTCAGTGTCTCCAGTAAACCTGCATGTGTTTGGATTGTTGGAGGAAACCGGAGCTCCCGGAGGAAACCCTTTTAGACACTGTGAGAACATTTCCACAGAGACTGGACCTGGACTACCCCACCCGGGGATCGAACCCAGGACCTTCTGTAAGTGCAATCTTACCTGTAGATTTGAGAGTTTGGGTTTTGCATGGTTTTAGGCTCTGGATGTTTGTGCTCAGTTTTTAACCCTCAGAAGGCTTCCCAGTATTCCACCTCACACCCACACATCCACACAGATCCACGGGCACTGGGGTGTGAGGGGAGAAGGCTGATTCCACTCGCCTCAGTCCGAGGGTCACAGTGGAAGACGGATCAAGCCACACTCCCTCAATCACTGTTTATTTGGTTTCCCAGACTCTAATAACCCCGGCGAGGTGTTTGGGCTTTAGAAGCGCTTCACATCGCCTGATGTCATCTGTGTTCAGTCTCAGACAAATCCTGTGAGGAGATGAAGGAGAAAGAACAGACTGATGAAGGGTGGGCTGAGGACTGGGGGACAGCACATACAGGATCCGGCAGCAAATTGACACCTAAAACAACAGTCCAGGTGGAGGACCGTGTGGAACATCTCAAGGTTACAACAGAACTTCTTCTCTCCTAATAGGGTAGAAACCATTGCTTTTATTTTATTTTATATATCAGTGAAGCTTTAAAGCATGCATTGTACCTTAATAAATGCATGTACAGAGCACTATTAAAGGTTAAGCTAGGGACATGAACCAGTAGCTTTCCAATAAGTCCAGTACCTTAAACACTCGGCACAAGGAAATAATAATAATAATAATAATAATAATAATAATAATAATAATAATAATAATAATAAAAATAAATCATTTTTAACCATATAGCACATTTAATTTAACAGCAGGAAAGTTTTAAACAGGACAGACATGGCATTGATACAATAATTATAATAAAATATCCAAAGACAAGAATTAAGACTTATAATCAAAAAGTTGGATCAAGACCCACCCCTGCCACTTTAGGGCCCTTGATCAGGGCTCTTTACTCTGGATAAAAGCATCTGCTAAAGCCCGAAAATGTAAAATGTGAAATAAAGCTTGAAAATGAATGAATGAATGTGTAAACTCTGAATCATCAAGGGTCACCCTGGGATTTCAAGAAAGTCCTGCTGCTTTATAAATGTCTATAAAACAGGAATAATGCAACTCCAAATCTAAGACTGGACTTCAATCAGAACAACACAGAAACACTGGGTGTGTTCAACACCTAAAGACTGAATTCTAATAAGATGTCGGCTTAAAAATCAGGTTATTCAAATGCAATACTTAGCAATTA
>JAYDZG010000029.1:29698610-29711461 GCA_034509265.1 Microcambeva bendego
CTTTAGCTAATATAATTGGACAAGGACAGCAGCTAGAAGAACTGGTATATGGTATTCACAGCTATCCAGAGCCATGCTGACTACATTGCATGCCACAGCTGCCGAAGGGTGTGTCGTGGACGATCCACAGAGCCAACATGACCATCGAGATGATCCCACAGGTGCTCAATCAGGTTCAAATCTGGGGAATTAGGGAGTCAAGGGTAGTACTTGGAAGTCTCAGTCATGATCTTCCAACCAGTGTCTGTAGTCATGTGACATGCCGCATCGCCTGGCTGGAAGATCCCATCTGGTCCAGGGAAGAGAATCAGCACATATGGGGTAAGTGATCTGTAAGGATGGATTCATACCCAAACTAGCTACTCAGCACTGCCTTTTAAAGTAAGAAGTGGCCATAATAATGTGACTGGACAGTGTAATTGTATGCATTATTCTCTCTGAAATGAATTACAGAGTAAAGAATGTATCAATTGCAAAAGAACAATGGCGGTCTTCACCCTCTTTGAACCACTTACAGCCTGGATGAATGTAAAGAAAAGATCTTTAAGCACAGAGCCAGAAAAACACCACTCTATTGTGTGTGTGTGTGTGTGTGTGTGTACGCATGCAGCAGAATTTTTGAACTTGTTCAGTTGTGGGTGGTCAGATACTTTTCTAAACAATCCTCTTATTTTCTCTCTCGGACTCTTTCGTTCTCTTCCAACTGTGTGTTTGTGTGTGTGTGTGTGTGTGTGTGTGTGTGTGTGTGTGTGTTTGATGGTGTGTATTGTGAAGTCAGGCTCTGTTGTTTGACTAGAAGGTCTGGCTTGCATTTACATTTGCGTCATTAAGCTCACGTCCACCAACCTTTTTTGCACTGTGGACCGGTCTCATATAAGATATAGTTTAGACATAGATATAAAGGGAATGGGAGGATTTCTTAAGGATTTCTTAAGGATTTATTAAGGATTTATAAAGAATATTAATTTATAAATATATAAATTAATGTTTCATTAATCTTGCGCCCAGGAGGAGCAACTGGATTTTCTGCTTACACACCAGTGCAGAGAATATGAAGTCCTCGGCTTGGAACCCTAGCCGCTAGGATGCACAAACATTGGCGTGCCGATCCTAAGCCCAGATAAATCGGAGGGTTGTGGTGACCCTTAACAGGAGCAGCCAAATGGATTCAGTGTTCCATTAATCTAGGCTGAAAACTACCAATTACACCAGACAATGAATCCATCTCATGATCTCTTACAAAGCTAATCACAAGCACCTCAGCACGATGAGAACCTGACACACACCTGCTCTTCTTCATAAAATCACATCTGTTCTCATATCAGATACACAATATAACACCTGGGCGCAGTTTATTCATTTGTTAGTTATTTCAGGAAACGTCAAATTTTGCTTTATTGTGTAGGTATATTCCGCTCGTCTCACATTTGTACAACTCCTGCGTCTCATCCCCATACCCCCCCAACACCACTGCCACGTATATCTTTCGTTCTCATTGGCTGTAGTTCAACGACGCGCCTGTCAGTCACATCCTACTGACAATGCTTCTCATATTAGAAGATTTGGACTGATTGGTCGAGATATTTAGCGTGTTAGATATATTTTCCTGAGTGAGCCACTTGGACCAGATCATTCTCGTTCTCTGAGTTCATGCTTATTTGCATCCGAGTCAGCATATCTAGCGACGACTTGTCGGCAAGCAACAATCAAGTTGTGTGAACTTGATAATGGAAGCTTTAGTTTTAACTTCCTTCTTTGTTTTAGGTTTTAGAAGACTTTAATAGGATTGAAACACCTGGTGTTCCAGTGAGGAATTTCATTCTTTCTTTTTTGTTGTTCTTTTTCTTTCTTTTTTTTGCAGGCCAACGTTTATTTCTATAACACTGGGGTCATTTAAAACCTTGAATATCTTGCTGCAGTGGTCCTGAAAAACAGAATAAAACTAATATGATGATGAACCATCAGTTCCCCCATAGTGAGCTAAATTTTCATTTCTTAAGTTCATTTACCAGCCCTGGAACACTGCCTTCATCATGCAGTCTCTCGCTGTGCATGGGAGCTCTAGTGTCAATTCTCGACTCTTCTTTTCTTCATCCCTGGTTCTGCCGTAATAAAATTTTCTTCTCCAGCCTACACAGAAACAAAGAGCGGTACAGTTCCTGTAATCTCTTCTGGTGCACAGCTTCAATAGCAATGCTGCCTTTCATTTTAGAGCTGTGGGGTGGCACATGATGGCGTGTGTTCTTGACGTCTGTTCGTCCTTGTATATTTTTAAAATAATGATTTCATAACAGATTGACTTAATATTTTGAAGAATATGAACAAATATGACTTTATATTATTAGTTTCAGTACTTATAGCTTTTAACTTTAACATAATGAAGTAACCTTAATGTCTTCAGAGAGGTCTCACTTAGTGGTGTGTTCAATGTACTTGATTTTTGCAAGTAAGCTGTACTTGATATTTCAGCAGTGAAATTTACAGATTAGTGACCCATTTATACCAGGAATCATTTGCAAGGACCGGTTCAGAAATATCCTTCATATGTTGGATTATATTGAGAATATTTTGATGATAATCATGCCCTAAAAGCTGCACCTAACAATACATGCGATCATACTCTTCCAACCAATGCGGGACACTTCTAGTCGTGTGAAAAAAGCCCAACACCATAAGTACAAGAACAATTAAAATATCCAACACTGCTTGAATTTCTTATGATGTGTTTGAAACAGCAATCCTTGAAGGATTGAAGGTAAAAGACTGACCCAGTTTTATTAAGTACCGGCCAGACTTATATACTTAAGGAATGTGAACAAATCATTTTCTATCACTGGCATGACTAATCTGCCCAGTTTTGTGATAAATCAGGTGATGAACCATGAGGTCATTCTGATACCACAACATACCCCGAACTCCCATGATCCTCTGTTCTGTTTGAGTAGTTCTCATTTTATCGATTCCCTTCCACCCAGATAGCACTAGCTCACAGATATGAGCTCATTAGGCTTTCTGACACAGCATGATAAATGAGTATATGCAGTTATTGAATATTCTGCGCCGCCCTGGATCGAAGTTAAAGAAAATAGTTCCGCTAACATGCAAATCTATCTTCATCACAAAAAATCATCAGGAAGCCAGTGACCGGGTCCGGATCAGTAGCTGACTGAAGCGATATGAGTATTCACAAACGTTCCGGAGTCAGTATGGAGAGAAAAAGAAGGTGAGAATATAAATTAGAAATAATTTAAAGTAAAATGAAAAAGGTGTAGACAGCAAGTAATGAGAGAACATCACAGGTCTAGACGTCTCAGGAAAGGTGTGAACATGTTAATGCAGATTTACACATGGATTAGATACAGGAACAGAAAGTGAGAATATCTAAAACGTTCCGGCCAGATTATCACAGCTTTTACGGAAGATTTCACACTTTTTTGTACTTATTAATAATTTTACAAATAAAGGACATTGTCTCCTTCCTTTGTGATATTTTTCCAGCATTGTACCATTTTTAATCCATCAGCAAAAAATGTTTCTGGTTGAGCGTGTAGCCACTGATGCGCCGCTGCTCTCACATCATCATCACATGAAAATCTTCTTCCCCTTTAAAATTCTCTGAGTGTTTAAAAAGGTGAAAATCAGGCTTAAGTTGCTCACTGCTTCCAGCCAAAATATAAAAGTCCTAAAGATTCTCATATACTGTAAATACAGATCTGAGCAAGTATGATGAGAGTAAACTTGTGATGGACTTGGTCAGAGCATCTCCAGAACTGCAGCTCTTGTGTCCCATTTTTCAGTGATCCATTAATATCAAAACTGGCCTAAGGAAGGAAGTATGGTACACCGGCGACAGGGTCATGAGCGACCAAGACTCATTGATGCATTTATGGAGTGACGGGCTAGTGTAGTTTAGATTGCTGAAGATGTTAATGCTGTATATGGGCTGCAGATCAGTCAGTGAGGAGGGTGGTCAAAAAAATATCCAACGACCAGGCCGGGGATCACTGCTGGTCCCTGAGTCATTTATCACTTGGCTCTTTAGAAAGACTAAATCACTACAAGAGCAGTTAAATTCGCAATGATTTGGGTGTTATTGTCCCAAATCACCACTAAGTGTGAACATCATCTCTCTGCAGGATTCACACTTATTTTCAATTCTAATGTTTTTTTTTTATTGTCCATGACATGATAGTATCGTAGCTTCAATATAATGAGAGTATCGTAGTCCCAATATAATGACATCACTGTAGATTCATTCTGCTTTTTTATTTTAATTTTTTACTGCCTTCATTGACTGTTGCTCACCACTGAGATGGCATCCACCTCTTAGCTCAATCAATGATTGATGAGTGTTTAATAACAATTTCACATACTGATTCCACGGACTGATTGCTTACTGTGTAAGATGACTTAGTAAGTATGCTAAACTTTACTGAACAGACAATTCTACTTCGCACACCATAGAAAAACTTTTCAGTTCATCAGCTAAGCCGATGAGCTAATAAAGATGAAATTACGGAGGTAAAATTGACATTTCTATCTCCCCTGAGGAGTAAAAGGTGGACAGTGTAGTGAGGACAGTATAAAGAAGAAGCACGACTTAGTAACACATGGCAGAGTAGGAGGCGGCCAGCTGCACTTCTCAGCCTGTTGATTGCTGACTGTTCATGCATGGTCAGTCAGTTACTTTAATTAAGATTATTGGACTCTTGGCAAAAACAAGGCGATTGGATTCACTTTCTGTGTCTTCGTCCTGCCAAGCTCGTTTTAGTTTAATGCAGTTATATGGTAGAGAGACTGAGCTGAGCAACGTGTTCAGTGTGATTCTTTTTCACTTTTGATTTTGTCATTTGGTGCAGATACGACAGACTTTTTGCACCACTGGCTGGCACATCTGGCAGTCCTTAGTCTGCACCAATCCTTAGACAGCAATTCACTATCCAAAAACTTCCTTGATGAGGCGCTTCTATCTAGTTATTCAGGGTGTTCATATACTGTATTTATTTACAATGATTTTATTATATTTATTCTTTGCATTTCCTCCTGTGTGGAAGTGTGGCTCGCCGTACACAAAGTGGTCAGCATCCGTCAAGAGGAATCAAAATGTGATCTGGTTATTCAATACAACTAAAGTAAAAGAAAGATCATTTATTTTAGTTGTATTGAATAACCAGATCACATTGTGATTCCTCTTGACGGATGCTGACCACTTTGTGTACGGCGAGCCACACTGATCCCATCTCCCCCGCTTCTATACAGACGGCATCAATCAACCACTAGAGATTGTAATTGCATCAGTTATCAGGATTCCTCTCCCTTCCTTTCAACAACAAGACAAAAGTTGTTTTTGTAGGCACTCGGACTTCGGGTAGCTGAGCTGAGATTCGAATCGACGAGTTTGAGAAGTAAGCTCTGGTGTGCTTCATGTTGTTAACCAGCTTCCTGACTGATAACGTTTGGCATCAATCACACCACAGTACTACCTAATAGAATAAATAAGAACACGTTTATATGTCATTTATACATGTACAGGTGTACGCTACAACTCAATTTGGTCCTTGCTCTTTGGGTTTACTCTGGGAGCTCCGGTTTTCTCCCAACAGTCCTAAAACATGGACTTAGATTTACTGGAGACACTAAATTGTCCTGTAGGTACCTATCCAATATATACCAGTGTGGATAAATAGGAGGGTCATCAGATGTAAGTATGCAGAATCATCAATGGATCACAATCTGCTGTGGTGATACCTAACACGAGCAGTTGAAAGAAGAAAAATGCTCAAACTGTTTTAAACCTGGACGCTGTTATCGCATAAAGCAAATCTAAAACACTATCTGTCTTATTCCCCCTGAATGGTTTTGAATTGGGGAAGGGAACATTAATGTTAAAGAGATACAACTAAGACAACCAATTCATAATAGTTCAGAGGCTCTGGCAACTTCAGAAGGAGTTAAAATGGAAGTGGGTGTGTTTCATTTCAAATAGTAGAATAATCCCAATAATAATTCCCATTAAGATTATAAGATGCTGAGTGAAATCCCTCTCAATGATAGATCATTAGTCATTTCATTGTAACAGAAGTGTAATTGTTGGTAATAAAGTGGATCTATTTTTTATTTTTGTATTCTTTTTTTGCAGCCTATGTTTGCGTATTTACTGTACGTGGTGCAAAACAAGAAAACTTCAGACCCCCTTGTTCTATTAGAAATATAGCCCTGCCTTTTTTTAGCAAAGTGCAGTTGATGCAGAAATAATGATAAAATTGCACCAGAACACCGAGTCAGCATCAGACCGGCCCAACACCAAGTGAGGGAATCATTACAGGCTGCTCTTCTTATACCGCTCATGTTTTTATTGGAACATTATAGTAGTGAAAATGTGATGTATAAGAGACCAGAGTTAAACTCTCAATCAAAACCATGCAGTCTCACTTCATTTGTCCCAATGAAAGCTGCGAGGCTAATACACACGAGATGAATTGAAGGTAATAAAACAGATTGCTGTTTATGGAATCTGAAAGATTGATCATGCGAATTATTCATTCCCACCCAGCCCATGTGGTTTCATTTTTTTAAATTCCTCTGAGAAGTGTACCAACACCAGTAGTTCAGTAATCGTCCACTAGTTGTCACATGTCTCTCGGTTTACACTAATGATAGCCTTTGTTTTGTCTGGAGTCTCGCTTTGTTCTCGCCTTTTTTCTCGTTTTATGCAAGTTCTAGTTTTTAGTTCTGGCTTTGAGGGACGAGTTTAATGCTCAGTGTAAAAGAAGTGTTATTAAGGCACTTATTAAAAAAGTGAATGCGCCAGTGTTTATCTGACTCTGGTTCTGTATGAAATATAAAATGTCTCCCTAGTAGTTCACAACACTCCCAACCCTGTATAAATCAGTCTATCCATACGAATGAAAAGCAGGTACGCCTTTACTGTGCCAGCTTGGAGTTGTATAAAATGTTTAAGCTTGAACCCACGCCATTTAGTAAATGGATGTATTAACTTCTGAACTCAAATGAAATGCTATTTAATCCGTGTGATTAGCCTTTAGCATTTATACTGCCACTATCACAAACGCAGTCATTAATCATGTGAAGTATCAGAGTGGGTGCAGTCCTCACAGGGATGGGTTATTTATGGACAGTGTCCAGATGTATAGTAGAAAGCGACTGATTCAGGCTTTTAAATGCTACTGGAACTCATTTCGGGGAACAACAATCTCACACTAAACACATTATCAAAAAATGCAGGCGTGCATTAAAGCTCAAACTTTGGAAGAAAACTGAATTTAATCAGTGGGATCCGAACTTTTGTATGAGGGTAACTCGAAAGAAAAAACAAGTGACTTTATTCTCAACGTGGAATTTCTTTTTTTACAATGGCCGTAATATGTTGTCATACTATTCTGAAGTATTTAAGCAAGAATGTGGTAGTGAAGTTAAAATTAGCATGGTGAAAAATGGCTTTTTTAACATTTCATTTCTAGCTCACAAAAATCAATAGCTAAACATTATAAGTACGATCTGATATTCCTGCTTAAATAGATAAACAACGTTAGTTTTTAAAGCACAGGAGTGGAGACCATACAATCCCAATAGCATCATGGGAAAATCACCTGCTTTAAGGTAACCTGGTAATGTAATTTTATTAGATATCCACACTAATCCAATCCACTTTCGACAACTGTTTGTTTTAAGTCTGGTTAATTAGAATTTCTAAAGCTAACTCCATCACTTCTCTACATCGCCACCTTTCTTGCTTGTGTAGCCGCTGATGTGCTGCTTTATGGTAGTTACTTATGGTTGGATTTCCTTTGACTAAATAACAAAGAATTTAAAAATTATGAACTCAAAACTTATCTCTCTCTGTGCATTGACTGTAATTCTTTTCAGAGAAATGGTGGGTAGCACTGTCATCCTGGGTTTGGGTTTAGTTCACATGGGGAGCATTCCTGGTACTTTCTTTGTGTTCTCCCTGTGGATTTCCTCTGGGTGCTCCAGTTACCTCCCGCAGTACAAAGACAGGTTAAAAGGAGCATCTCGAAATTGTCTTGTTTGTGTGAAAGTGTTTGTTCTGTAATGGACAGAAACAAATCAGAGCCACAGGAACCCTGGTCAGGATCAAGCAATGGTAAAACAGACAGTGAAAGAATGAGTAAATGAATTGAGGGTAGTGGAAGCTTAGTAGTTAAGATGCTGGACTAGTAATCAGAAGGCTGCTGGTTCAAAGCCAACTGCTGCCAAAAAGGGGCTCCCGAGCAAGCCCTCTGGATAATTTAAGGAACTCCACAATCAGGCCGTACTTCAAAAACTGAAGTGAAGGGACGAAAACAGAATCTTTGACCCAGAAGAACAAAGAACTACAGGAGGAGATGAACTTTCCTGACTCGGATTGTTGCTTTTTTTTCTTGGCCTACACATCAGCCACGCCTTGCCTGTCCTACTCACAATCTGGCAGTGCAAATGTGTTGCTTGTTTCTGTTGCTGGCTCTGACGAACATTAGCACAGTCATAAAAGGAGAGCTGGATAGCTTGTTTTTGCTAAAAAAGAAAAATTCACAGCACCATCTGTGTTTGACGGTGAATCACACTTTATTCGTTAAAGCACACTTTTAAAGATCAAGTATTAAAAAATAGAACAAAACAACCGGTTTACTCAAACAGGCCAAGAGCTGAAATTTCCTGTTGATTATTTTTATAGGAAAAAGTCGCATGAAAAGGTAAAAATTTGTTTCTTTATTGGTTTAATTTCATTTCTGAGGAGCACGGATGCTTAGTGTGCAGCACTGTCCTGGGTTCTATCGGTCAGGGTCCTTTTCTGTGCAGAGTTTGCATGTTCTCCTCGTGTCTGTGTGGGTTTGCTCGAGGGGCTCTGCTTTCCTCCCACAGTTCACAGACATGCAGCCAAAAACAATGTTAAATAAATAATGTGGAGCTCAATCCGAACAGCCGAAAAAAGAAAATAAAACTGTGGTTCTACTCATGACAGGTAGTTACAAAATACCCATGATGTATCAGTTCAAGTTCAGTGACAAAACCATAACAGCCAATTTTATATGTCTAGTTGAGCTAACTTTCATGTATTTGAACTTAGGAACAACCCAAACTGACAGAGTGAGAACATGCTAAATCCTCACTCAAAAGAACTGCTTCACCTGGAAAACCAGGACCTTTTTTATTTTCAGGGTGCTACGCATTGAGCCACCGCGCTGCCCTATAAACATTTGCAACCATAATTGTATTTACAACTGATATTTTTTTCTGACTGATCATAATTATGTAGATTAAAATAATAAAAAAATACAAAACAGTTTACCGATTTAAAGACACAAGGCCCAGAGGTTCAGCTTTAAAATGTCCTAAGGTGGTGCGGTCCTGGTCCTTTCTGTGTGGAGTTTGCATGTTCTCCTTGTGTCTGCATGGGTTTCCTCCAAGAGCTTTGGTTTTCTTCCACAGTCCAAAACACATGCAGTCAGGTGAATTACAGGCACTGTACTGCAATGAAGGGGAATGTGTGTGTGTGTGTGTGTGTGTGTGTGTGTGTGTGTGTGTGTGCATCTTCCCTGCAATGGACCAGGCGTCCCATCCAGGGTCTTTTGAGTGCCCATTGAACGTCATGATTGACTCCAGCACATCACAATGTACATTAGATACAGTATATTAGGAAAAACTACTATATATATATATATATTTATATTTACTATCAATATGTCAGTGTGTAGAGCCTGATGTGTATAAATCTGCATGACCTGGTCTTGAAAACCAGTGTGAGTAATTCAGATTTCTATGATGATGTGACGACATCTGAAGTTTAATCCATCTCTAGTCTAATGAGCATCACGACTAATGAGCTCTGAAGCCTCACTGCTAATTAATCTCTGCTATCTTTTAATGTCTGATGAGTCTGAATACCTCAGTGATTTTGTCTGATGCTCTTTGTAGCTGCTGCATGTGTAATTACTGGTAAAATCAGAAGCAGAGGCGGAATGTCATTATTTATTCATTTCAACAGCAAGTATATACACATATGTACATATTAATATTTATAATCCACCCTCTTAGAAATATCTAATGTTCCCCCGTCTTATTTTACCCTAAATTTACTCCCAGTCAAGTCGATTCCAATGGCCAGATGTGTAGTTCTGCATCTACTTCTGCTCCTCCACTCCTGACAAAGGAGAGCTCTAAGTAACGCACACCTCCTCTTACACATGTGCAATAGCTGACCACTTTCACACAGGGATTCTGACCTTTTAAATTCACATTTTTTTCATTCTTCAACTTGTTTATTCTTTTATTTTATATATTAATAATTTTCTTAATTTTCTTTCTTAATTTTCTTGTTAGTAGTAGTTATGGAAACATGCAGTGATGAAATGGCTGATTACTGACTGGTATGAACTGCTTATTTTTCTACTTATATTTTTGAATCACAGATGGATTTTGGAACCGATAGAGTAAAGAAGATAGAGAAGATGGATTGAAGCCACCGTGTCACCCCACATTGATGGTATAGACTAGAGGAGCCCAAATAATTCCTTAAATCAGCCAAAAGTTAATCTCAATGAGCCACAGGCCAAAACAAAGATTTTTAATGTTGCATTATTTTAGAACTATATCATGTTTTTATTGGTTATTAAAACGGTTTATTCAGATGAACAATTGATGAAAAGAATATCTTTCTTTTTAAGAACATAAACATTAAATGTTGATTTGGTGTATCATTCCAGGGTACATTTATTAGAACAGTGTGGGAGGTGGCAAGCGTACTGCACTTGGTGGTCAGTGGGTGGCTGTTAGTTCCACCAAAAGCCTCCCCCAGAGATTCGCATCTTCTCTGTCTGAGGGACTCCCTCCACCACTGAGAAGGTACCAAAAATGTTTGTGAGGGCGGTTAGTTTTAAGCCTTGCTATCCCCTCCCTGTCATTATCCAGTCACACCTGGTCGCTTCCAGTAGAACATGGGCGCATTCATTTTCTTCTGTTTTAAAAAAAAGCATCCTCCTGGATCCTCAGACCCCCAAACTCCTGAGAAAACATCAGAACTGGTGTTGTGTGTAGCCGTAAGAAATCAATTAGATTTATTAATCAGTCATCAATTTTCCTGAGAGCAGCTTATTCTCCATGAGGACAATAACCACCATGCTATTTCCAAAAATCGATGGATTAAAGGTTAAGCTGGCTGTGCCAACACATTATGCATTGCAAAAAGACAGCCGAACTCACCAGGCCATGTTTACACTTGAAATCATTTCTAAGATTGGTGCATTTTTAATAGCGGACTGAATCCCTCTTTCAGCTACGCTTTACAAAACCCATTAGACTCGCTTATGCACTTAGAACTGCACAAAGTGCATGGAGAGAAATAAATCAATTCTTCTTTAAAATGTACATTATATGAGCAGGAGAATCTGCTAAAATCCATATACTCAACAATATTTACATTTTAAAAGCTTTTAAATCAGAGAACGAGACTGGAATCTGTTAAAACAATCAAAACTAACATTATTTGAAAAGAAACTGGATGAATGAGGCAGGATAATGATCCAGAAAGGTCAGCTTTGCATTTTTATAGCTGATATGGATTAGTCTGTGCATGAGAATATGAGCCCTTTCAGAGTCTTGACATCAGAATATTCAGGATGTTTATTTGTTACTATTATTAATATATAAAAAAAACTTTATAACTTTTGCCAGTGTCGTACCACTTTAATGCTAAATCAGTAAGAAATGTTTCTGGTTGAGCGTGTAGCCACACCTTCTCTTACCATCCAAAAAGGTAAAAACAGAAGGAGCTAAATCTTAGACACAAGCGATTACTTCTCCCACACTCACCGCTTCACACTAAAATATAAAAATGTGGAAATTATTGTGAATTAAGTATGGTACTGGCAGCACGAGTGTTAAAGGGCGTTTCCTTTCAGTTAGAATAATTAGTCATCATTAAAGAGAAGGTGGCTGTAATACAAAATATGTAAATAAAAGGAGTTTTGTCTCAATCAGGTGAAGTGCCATAATCGCCAAAGGTCCAATGTGTCACTCCATTGGAAACACTAGGCATTTTGGTACTGTGGAAGTATGCAATCTGAGCAATCGAGGGTTTAGGGCTCATGGGCAAAATAGTGACAACATGGCAGTGGTGGGGCTTGAACCAGCAACCTTCTGATTATTAGTCCATTACCTTAAGCTAGATTTCTATGCTTCTAAAGTGAATTCACCCTCATAGCTGGAGGTCAGCCTTATGAAGGACTAAATAATCAGAGCTGCTTGTTCTAGTTATGATGGAAACACCTTGTTGTTATTTTAAGCAAAACCTGCTTCACCGAGCCCAATGGACAACCCAGCAATATTATTCTGCTTAGGATGGAACTGAGGATCTCAGTTCACTGTAGATCTTTAAGTCGGATAAGTCGATGACTTCAGACGTTCTAGGTCATCAACTGAGCATCATTTCTCATTATCATAGCTTCACTTTCTCGTATCGCTTCATTTCATCATTCTTTGGGGATTGATCTCCGCTTCTGCATGTTGCTTACTCATCTCTCGGATAAACGTACCGTGTTTCCAGGATCACATTACATATGTAAGAGCCTGAGCGCACTGCTACTCACCCACATCTGACCTAATTTACTTATCGGAAATGATAAGATGCTTTTTTGACTCTCAGTTCAATTAGGGCAGGTACTCATGAGTCATTGTGCAAAAATAACATAGAAGTCAAGCGGACATAAGGTTTGGTTCAATAATCAGAGGGGTGAGATGGCTTTTCCTCCATTTGGTCATTGCTCTCTGATTGACAATTGCATGTACCACATTTTACTTACAATAAATAATTAGTCTTTTTTCTCTTTTGGCTG
>JAYDZG010000029.1:29864897-29879835 GCA_034509265.1 Microcambeva bendego
TCTCTCTCTTAGGTCCATGTGTTAAATATTCTCTCCCTCTCTCTCCCTCTCTCTCCTTCTCTCTCTCTCTCTCTCTCTCTCAGGTCCATGTGTTTAATATTCAGGGCTTTGAGATAGTTACAGTAAATCACTGTTCCAGCTGATTGGAACTATGAAAGATGAAATTCACAATTCAGCTCACACAAACTCTCAGTTACACACACACAAAAAAAAATAAAAATAAAAATATATTTTTTAAAAAACTAAACTTATAAACGTAGCTGACAAAGTTTATTCATCCATGTAGATTTTAATCGTTATTATTTGTTCAACATGTTTTGCTGTGTTAAATGGTACGATGCTGGAAAAAATCATCACAAAGTAAAATGATGTAGAAAAGTGATGGAGTTTGTTTTTTTCTTAATAAATAGAGTTGTTAAAAAGCGCTGAAACATTTGAAATGTATGCAGACAGCTGTCTAAATACAGATGGCACTTTTAAGACATCACCTTATATTCAAACACACTACTATCAACACTGATTACATCATGATTCATTGCTAAGCTAACACAGTTAAAGTTGTGCCATTCAAATCAACTTGACTCGGTGCCACAACGCACTAGCATGTAAGCTAAGCTAACGTCTCAAAAAAGCTTAAACTTCACTGATGAGCCCAAATTTGCAAATAAATACACTTATCCACCTTTAGACAAATTAAACCAATGAAAATAACTTTCCCCACATCGGCTGTCATGTTTAGTTTTTAGTAAACGCAGTCATGCCACACTGAATTCTGGGATATCCTTCCCTAATAAGGTTGCACTGGAAGCTGATTCATTCTACCCTGAATATAGCATTTACATTTCAAGATGACTTAGTAGGCAGGATTTTAAGTAATCTAGGATTCCGACCAGCCTACATCTCAGGACGGCGCTCAGTCCGGTAGTGGAGCTGAGATTCGAACCAGGAGTTTGGAATCTCAGAGCTGGAGAAGAGGACACGAACCACCACACCTGGGGATCGACCAGAGGAGACGGTGCTACTCACTGAGATACGAAACTCCGGCTTTGACTGGGTTCTGTTTGTCATAAATCTTGTTTTTGAGTAAGCACTGAGAAGGCAATCGTAATCGTTATATACCATTACATGTGCTTTCCCTCAGCGGCAAGAAAAAATACTGCATAGATTCATCATAGCGAGGGCTCGATATTTCTGTCACATTTAGATATATTGCAAGAAGCTAACCAGTGGAGAGAACATTAGAGCTCAGGTAAACATACATATCTACCCTCAGGAGATAGAAAGCCTGGTACAGGTTCAGTACAAATGCACAACATCCTGCTTCGGGACGACATAGATGAATAGAACATGGCAGTGATAGCTCAGTGGGTAACGTAATTGGCCGAAGGTTATCGGTCCAAGCCCCATCAATGCCAAGTGGTCACTGTTTTTGTGTATATTTATTAGGATTTTAACATCATGCATATACTTACACATTTAAAACAGGGCAGCTAATAACTGCCTGGACAAGATTCATCCCTTCAAGGTTTTTATACAGAACAGTCGTGGACAATTTTATACATACAAGTCATCACACCGAGCTGCTCCAAATTAGAAATTAGCACAGAAATTAGGAACAAAAGCTCAAAAAAATATTCTTGTTTGGAAAAGAACTTATTGTCATTTTCATTTGCATTTCATTAACTGCACAACTTATTTATTACATTTTTTCATTAAGCAAAGCTTTGTGGAGCATGAAATGCCATTGACATGCAGCGAAATAACAATAGCTTGTAATTACCTTTTTTAAAGCCCCACAAAGAAGCAGCTAGTGACATTTTTAATACATTGTTGTTACTCTTTAGCGAAAGAAAAGAGGTGAGAGAGAATTTAAAATCAATTCTAATTCTTCACCAGATGTCAAGGATTTGCAGCTCAATTTTAGCAGCTGGTTCTGAGGTTTTGTTCCTCACTGCCAAAAAAGGCTCGAACCGTCAAAAAAATGATCAAATCTATTCATAAGTGAATCCAAATGACACATCGACATTAATGTGTCAAAACTGGAGATATTTTTTGGGGCCGAGTCATCATTGTTTTTATTTTGGCAGCACACAAGAGTCTGCACTGAGATTCGGATTCATGAAGGTCAAAGGTGTCTGAGAAAAAGCAGATCAAGAAAATTTAAACAAATGGATGAGCACTCATAATCTTTGAAATCTTTGATATCAGGACTGTGGCCCACCAGTACTAATATCTCAAACTTTTTAGGTTGTCTCTTTTTACTTTTTACTTTTCAGCCAGCTGGGCAGGGACGTAAATTCTTCATAACATCTGAAAGCAACCTACTCTGCAGGACCTTAAAGAATGAGACGGAACGTAAGGTTGGACGAGCTCTTGAAGATAACCTGGTACCAGACCAGAGCTTTAAAAGTAAAAAGCAGATTTTGATGTGCAATTTATTTAGAACAAGGGTGATGTGGGATGATTATGTTTTAGTTCCAGGTAAAAGCTGATCAGAACATATAAATTAAAGAAGTGTAAAGAGATGGGTTTTTAGACATGTCTTAAATTCAGAAATGGAAAAAAGAGAGTGGAGTGTCAAGGACAGAGAGATAAAGAGTGCTGGGGGGACGATGCTAAAAGATCTGCCACCCATGGTGGGCAGCCTAAACCTGGATGTAAAAAGCAGATTAGCATCCTCAGTCTGCGTGATGGTGTGTGACGTGTGAGAAGTTTAGTTAGCTTTGAAGGTGTGGACCAGTATTTTATATTTAATGTGCATGGGAATTGAAAGCCAGTGAAGTTTTTCCAGGACAGGGGTGGTGTGGTGAAATTTTCAGGTGAATGTCAGCACTCTAGTGGCAGCATTTGAATAGTTTGGAGGGTTTTGGCGTCCATGTGAAAGGGAATTGCAGTAGTCCAGTCTGGTGTAGACAAAGGTGTGTATGTCTCTGCCATACCAAATGAAAGAAAGGGGCAAAGATGGGTTACATTGTGGTGGTAAAAAGGCTTCCAATGAGGTTCAATGAGAGCAGAAGGTCAAACATAACACCAAGATAAATGAAAATGTAATGTATCATGTATCTACTGGAAGTAAAACATAGTTATATATATATATTTACATTTCCAGTGCAATATAAAAGTTACAACAACTGTGAAAGTTTAGAATAACAAGGACACGAATGCAGTGAAGTCATAAGAACAATTATATAAATAAATTACCTGAAAGTGCTGAAATTATTAATTGGGCTTAATTTAAATCTGGCACTGCACAGGACCCAGTTCTGTCAAAGGCGATGTGTTCATTTGTTTTGCTTGGGGGTGACCGACTGCTCCAGATGTTTAGATTTTCTCTTCTTGACCTAGAAGCCAGACAAAGACTGCAGAACATGAAGACCGGTCAGATCTTCTTCTGTAGTTTTGGACCAGATCCTTTGTCTGACTTTGTATTTTCCAGTGCAGCTGGTGTAGCGTTCACGGCCCATCCTTAATAAGCCCCGGTAACCTGCAGACATCAGGGAAGAGGATTTACTGCCACGGTGAGTCACTCAGGACACAGGCGCTTCACAGTTCTAGGTATCCTGTTGATATTTCCATGGCGAGACAGACTATTGCTTTTATTCACGGATAATCCTCATTTCCATTGTAGAAGAAAAAAAAGTAATCCATAAAAGTCCGTATTTTTCATTGTTCAAAGGTCCAAGCATTCGTGTCTGGGGTCTGTTTAAACTCACCTGTCTGACCATTGAACAGAGATGGATACATTACAGATGTGCATCTTGATTTGGATGTTAGGTGGAGGAACAAAAATCCATTATTTATGTTAAAATTGTTAAAAAAGACAATTTCTGTTTTTGTTTTTTTTTTGCTTTCTGTTGTCAGTCACTCATCACCAGCTCACGGCCGGCCACATGGCTACCGATCAATGGTTTGATGACTACAAAGGTTGAGTTCTGATCTTAGCAATGACGTACCTGCAGTGTAGGATTACTCATGAATGCCATCGACTCAGCAACTTTGTTAAATAAATGTAGAGTCTTTTGTGCTGATTAAGGCCTTAGTGGGTCTGAGTCAGCCCAGAAGTACCAGACACAAAGCAGAAACAGGACATCACAAACTCATACAAAGGACCATTTTAATACCATCAGCAAAAAAAAATCTGGTTGAGCGTGTAGCCACTGATGCGCCGCTGAGCCACTAGTCGACTTGACTTGATCCAGACTCATGGAACACGAGCATCAAGACTCATCAAGCACATTTGGTGGAATGAGCTTCCTTGTCTGTCAGAACTTCTGAGTCTTCTGCTCACTTGATTCATCAACTCTTTACTAAGCACTTAAGCTGACTTGTACTTACTTACTCCAATCAAATCGGTCCTAACAGTGTTTTGTATTTTCTGAACTGTTGTCAACTTTAACTAGAGTAAGGTGATGTTTACCACTGAAACTTCTGTAAGTCGCTCTAGATAAGAACGTCTGTCAAATGATGAAAATGTACATTTCACATGAGCTTTAAAAATGTGGCAATCAGATGGAGCTAAATCTGGATTAGACACGACTGATTACTACGCCTCACACCCTTGCCACTTCACACCAAAATATGACTGTGCAGAAACATTTCGAAGATCACTTAAATGGATCAGCCATAGCAATCATTTAAAGAAAAACATTAAGTATTCCAGTGCCTACTGGACCTGGGAAGCTGAATTATTATAACACCTTTCTGATGAGCCTGCTTAAGGTGAACTGAAATGAATGCACGTGCCGCTAGAATATTTAAAACACACCCACGTCAACATTTCTACAAGTAGCTGGCGATCCCTTCTCAATGTTAATCTTTGAGCCTAGAACTTGTATCAGCTGCACGTAGCATGTGTTTTATCAGATAGCCTAAAACAAACCATATGTCATCAGGACGGAGTTTTAAAAAGCGGTTATTGACACCAGATCTGTGGTCAGGATCAGTCTTACTGCCTGACAGCCGAACATTCGACCATTGTTCACATCCTGAAAGCAGATCCCCAAGGTTTTGAAATTCCTCAGCTTAAAAAACTTCTGCCAGAACGTAAGCAGCATAAAGTCTAGACACACCACAAAATATACAGATTAGTGGTGCAGCGCAGGGTCTCCGCCGGACACACAGAGAGATACAAAACAAAAAATGTTACTGTTATTTTGTGTATGTATAGTAGAATAATGTAAAATTGAAGGCAAAGATGATAAAAAGTTCCAAACTGAGGTTTTGCTCTTAAGAACATTCAAAAATAAAGAAATACAATAGATGAGCTGGCTGCTCTAAATTACCCCTACATGTAAATCTGTACTTTATTTTTATGTTTCTTACTGCACTTACTTTTTATAAGCTCATTTTCTTATAGTCTGTGTGACACTGATAAGAGCTACACAGCAAACCTACCTAGCCTTTAGTATTTTGTGTGGGTCTGGTGTGTCATCCTGGTGTGTCTGTAGCATGCCGATTTACACTGTATTCATTCATGCGTTTAATTTTAATTTCGTATTACAACAAAGGGGTAATGTTCCTAGAACACGTGAAAATTGTGAAAAGAACACAAACTCTGGATGTGGTAAAAATGCCTATAAAAACCTATTTTTATAGCATAAACCCCAAATGTGCCAGATATGCATCACAGGGAAGCAGCAATCAGCAGGAGAAATGAAAAACGCGCTCGGATTGGCTACTTTCAAACCTCCCAAGTTGCATTTTCCTCCACGGTTGCTTTGTGTTTGCACTTATTCACTCTGTCCAGAATCAAGTGCTTAAATATTGTGTTGGTTCTTTTTATCAGAATCAGCATTAACTTCTTCAGCAGTTGGAGTTAGCCAGACTTCACTCCCGACGTGCATCATTGGTGACACTATCGCTGGTTTATCACTGTTTCTTCTGTGAATAACTTTTGACAGATAGTGACCACTGCAGACTGGGAACACCCCACAAGAGCTGCCGTTTTAGAGATGCTCTGACATCTAGCCATCCTTATTTGGGCCTCATCATACTCTTGATTCTTACACCCATTTTTCCTGCTTCTAAAATCAACTTTGAGGATAAAATCTTCACTTAATTCTGGCTTACAAACTGGTACCTTAATGAAGAGATAATCAGTGTTATTCACGTCCCTGTCAGCACTCAGATTGCTATGTTAGGTCAGTGTATATACCTGTGTAGAAGCCATTTCCAACACAAAATACACTTTTTAAAAAGTTTAAGCACATATACGTATGTATGAAATAAGAGGTCGATTCAGGATCCTTTGCCTCTAGTGTGGTACTAAATATCAGAAAGTAGGTTAAATGTTTTTCCTTCCAGCAGCTCAGAACTACTATATGAGAACTGTCGGAAAGTGGAAAGCCCCTTGGACTGGAAAGTATTAAGGAGGGACATGGCACAGATTCATATAGAGAAATATATCATATACAACACAAACACAAAAAAGTGCAGACGAAGCAGCCGGTTTCCTTTATAAAACAATGTGAGCGTCTTCTCCTGGTTTGTGCATCAAGGGCCGTCTCTAAACCGGAGGGTGCAGGTGGGGATGCAGGGCAGAGCACAGCGCAGCGCTGGGGAAAGCCAAGCACTTCCTGCCCCCAGCGCTGGCACACAGTCAGGCTCTCAGTGGAACAGAGCACAAGAGCAGGAAATGTGTGTGACTGTGTGTGTGTGCCAGGCAAGCACAGTTGGAGCACACTCCCCATGGTCCGAGATGGAAATTTGGCTTTATGGCAGGAACAGATGTAAAAACAAGTGAGTATGTACACATTTTCACCACCAGCATGTTCTCAGTGAAGCTAGTGCACACGTGGTACACCCCTGTGATCCGTGGCACTGGGTCAAAGATCACCTCATCAACTGACCTGTCCAGCAGATTTTTTTTAACAAAACCACAAAGACAAAAAGAGAAGTGCTGAGCAAATTGTGCATGTGCGCCAGCATAATGCACATGAACGAACATGATGTCATCTAACCAACCAACCCCCCGGACAGTCCGAGGGCATTATTGATAAATCCTGAAAAGGTCCCAGACCTTTATCCTTCTTGGGTCTTATACAACTAAACAAAACCACGGTCAAATCGATTTCTCAAAATACAGTAAACCTCCAACTTTCAGGGGGAGGTGGGCAGGGGGGGTTACGTTCCAAGAGCAGCCGCAAATCCAGAAATTTATGCCGCCAAAAACACATTTTCAGTCGCTACTGCGGTGTTTTGTGCCCATCCACTGTCACTCTGAACCAATTCTGGAGCGGCAGCTGTCTTACTAACCAATCAGTGGCTGAACTTGGAGCGGAGGCGGGAACAGAGCACCAACTAAGGTTGGTTTTCTCTTCGGCTAAAAACACTTTAGAGATCTCTGTTACAGTGGTGTAATGGTACACCACTTACCTCAGACTGACTGGTATCACTGTACCGATGCTACCTCGTACATACTGTTAGAAAAAATAAAAAGACAGGGGCTGATATGTTATTTATTTTTTTAGGCCTGTACTTGGATTAGCTTAGCTTAGATATTTTTAACCGATTTATTCAGTACTAGTAGTGTTTTTGTCGATTAGCATAGCTTAATTCAGCTTAGAGACTTGTAATTGATTAATTCATTAATTTATTGCTTTCTTGAAGGTGAAATTTTAAAACATAATAATACAAGAATGTGTATAAATAAAACAGTACCATGGTTTTTAAAGTTTAGCATGTATAAGTTAGCTAAGCCTAGTTTAGCGTAGAGATTAGTAATTGTTTGCTTAGCTTAGCTTAAAAACCAGCATTTTATGTTTTCTGTCAGAAAGTAGTGACTACCTTAGCTTAGCATAGACACCGCTAATTCTGTGCTCACTGAATTTATCATTTAGCAGTTAGCTTAGCGTAGGGACCAGCATTATATGTTTTCTAAGTTAGAATGTAGTGATTCTCTTAGTTTAGAGGCTAGTAATTGTGTTTTATAATTCCATTCTGTTTAGTTTTTAACAGTTAGCTTAGCGTGGGCTTAGCATAGTTTGTATTTTCCATTTCACATGTTCTTAGCTTTCTGTGTTTGTCATCAGTTCTTGATGTTGCCTTTTGTAATTTTAATAAATAAAATGTTTACAACGTGCACTACTCACCCACACTGTGGTTTCCTCTTTATAAGCTGATATAAAACTAACAAATGGATTGTGGGGAAATTTGCCAAAACAAAAGTCCCTTAAAGTCAGACTTACAGCCTTACACTTTTATTCTCATGAATCAGAGGAACATCTTGACATTTTAAACCATTCTACCCAAAACATTCACAGTTAATGACAAATCAAAACATCAGGACACTTTGTTTTCATTATTTAGAACTTGACTGACCCACATGTGAAAGCTATCACACATTCATTCCTCTTCAGTTAATGCTTCATGCTGATAAGGATTGCTGTAGGTTTTTTACTATATTTATACATTTACTCATTCATAATTCATATTTCATTCTGGTCAGGTTCAAGGTCAGTCCAGGGCCACTTGGAACTTGGTACTCTACTGAGTCTTACAGCACCTACACCCCCAAAACCTAAAAACAGTAATATAGAAAATAGGTTAAGGGTTATAAATTATTAAATCATGATTGTCTGTTATATCATCAGTTTATCTTGGTCAGGTTGCTGTGGGTCTGATTCATCGAATCACCCAAGGTGCAACTCCCTCAGAGACACAAATCCAAACCTTCAATCCAAACCTTGCTGTGAGGTGACAGCACAACCCAATGCACCACCTATACAGACTTATAGTCACTGTATGAATCTTCTGAAAAGGTAACGCTGGTGTCGGTGTGATTATTCTTTTCCTTGGTAGCTGCAGCTGCTGTGGGGTGTTCCCAGTCTGCAGTGGTCAGTTATCTCTGGTCACAATAAAGAACAGTGGTGAATTGGCAACAGAGTCATGGGCGGCCAAGGCTCACTGATGCACGTGGGTAGTGAAGGCTGGACTGTGTGGTCAGATCCAACAGATGATCTACTGTAGCTCAAATTGCTGAAGAAGTTAATGCTGCTTCTGATGGAAAGGTGCCAGAATACACAGTGCAGCACAGTATTAGGAAGATGGTCATAATGTTATACCGGATCAGTGTATGTTAATAAATAAAAATAACTTCTTAACAGCTTCCCACTGTAAATAAAAACTTGCAGTATGTGTCAGCGACCCATTACTGAAGACAATCAACAGCAGGTAGATCCGACTCTTGCTGTTTCACACAGCGAACTCGGCATGGCCTCGCCACATAGTAAATTCTTATAGAGAAGAGCACAGTGTGAAGTCGCTTTAAACACTGATCACTGCCCACAGCAGTAGAGCTTCATTTGGATTAAGACTCACATCAGTGGTGAGTTATCTTATAGCTTCTGATCAGGAGCTTTCACACATCTGCCTGAGAAGAAACAACAAAGACCACAGCCAAGACCTCGGGATGTACTGGTGAATAAAAAGAGAAGATTAAATAAAAGCAATGCTTCTGAGCCTGAGAGCAATGTACACATTTGTTCACAGTTGCCTTACAGGAATATAACACAATTGTGTAAGTGCAATTGTGGCCACTAGATGGCGCCCAGTCGCCCGATAGCAAAGTGTCCTTCTAACACTGTTAATTTGTTTATCTCTGCCATGTCTGATTCTATTCTTGACTTCATGGCAAAGTCTGCAATATATGACTTATCAAATATAAAAGCATCATTTGTAACAAATTATATTTCATTAATGTACACCTAATAGTAGCAGTTTTCTTAAAGACCACATGACACTTGAATGGGACTTAAACTTAATGGGAGTAAAACGGACAAAACGCATTTTGTAAAACACAATTTGATTTAATTATGAAGAAAATCCATGCAGCACACATATCACTGTGAAAAAAGGAGTAAAGTGCTTCTGTTTTTTAATCAAACGCTTAGCTGATATAACCCAGCAAGGCTTGATTTCAGACAGTCATGTGGAATATAATCTCATTTATATTACACTCTTTAAACTCAGGTCCTATACATTCCCCTCCAAATGTACTGGAACAGTGAGGCTAATTCCCTTCTCTTAGCCGTAGACTAAAATATATAGTCACATGTTCCAATACTTTTGCTCACAAGTAAAATGTGTGGGTGCAGACAAAAGGTGTTTTCTTCTGAACTGTGTATCAGATCCAGATGTAAATACCTGGAAATAAAATGAATGTTGATCTTTCATCTCTTATTCATCTTTAAAAGTCATACTTTTGGAGGGGACTATATGTCTGTGTCCCCTATATAAAAAAAAAAGCTGAGAAAACATATTTGTGAAATATATTAGTCTGAAAAGGTTACAGCACCGTTTCTGAGGCAATAAGACTCCAGTAAAGCAGAGACAGAACATTTTTCTCTAGATTAATGACACCAAGGAAAATCACTAGAACTTATACTAGAGAGAATCTAGTATTAAAGAACAATAAAGAACGTGTTATTTGATAGACAGCTTGGGTCGCTATCTTTTTTTTCTCATGCGAATGACCCCTGTCAAAATGGAAATGTCCTTATTTGTCACTCACTGTCAGAGGAAAAAAATGCTGAATAAGATGTGAAGAGAGCTCGCAAGCTTAACGAAAGCGTGACAGAGTACTCTGTAAAACAAGGGTTAACATTGGCTCGACTTTTGTAAAGTGGATAGAGCTTATTGACCTAAAAGACTACAAAAGTGATGCAGAGTTGGCTTTTGTCCTTCTGGACAGATAAGATGTTTATTTTTTTATGACTAGCTACTGGCAGCTAGGGTTTCCCCACTGTGGAGTTTGTCACCTGTAATGTACCACCGTTTACCTGTATAGCATCTACATATACAAAACAGAGCTGAACCCAAACATTAAAAGTTTTTTTGGCAGATTCAGGTGTTGCAGCCAGGGTATCATTGCTGTGATTTTTTCACTTGTGACGTTATATTCCTGTTGTACTCCATATGTAGAGTTTTGGTACCTGCAGGGTATCACTGCTGTGGACTCCACATGTACCAGCGGTATGGTACTATATAGCAGAGCTTTATTTTATTAAATTACTCAGTAAATGCGACAGTTCACCTCAATATCTCTGCACCTCAAACAAAACCTTGTTTTTTAAACCTATATGCGGTTATTATATTGAGAAAAATGACAAGATAAATCATTATAGATTATAAATCATTCCACTTTTGACTGCTCTCTCACTGAACACTTCTGACTATTCATCAGATCCATCCGCTCTGACAGGAGACGCAGCACATCCAACTTTTAAAAAGGATTCCTCCGCATTCTTGGTGCAGTTAGACATTCTTACCACAGAGAAAATTTACCTGCACCTTTAAATACTAAAAATCCATCATTTGCAATGATTATGTGAACTTGCGATGTGTGTTTTGTCGTGGCACAAGAAAATGCAGCTCACACTTTTTAAACTGGACGGGTTTTTTTCATTTCATTTTTATTAATAGCTGAATAATGTAAATTTGTCCACATACATTATTTCATTTCAGGTAGAAGATAAAGTAGTCATGAAGACAACAAGCCGCTTGAATAAAAAGGGTAAAACTGCTTAGATCACCGGATAGCGGCACTAAATCATAGAAAGGAGTTAGACTGCCCCCAGCTGGATGGAGTCGGTAACGGATTATTTATATGCAACGGTATGGACAGATTTTGTTAATAATAATAATGATGATAATAATAATAATAATAATAATAATAATAATAATAATAATGACCCTCATTTACAATACATTATTAAAATGTTTCTGTCTGCTGTTGAGGGTAAAGCATCCCCCCCACACACACATACACGCACACACACACACATACATTTAAAAGGATTAGTATTGCTACAAAGATACATAACACTTATACTTTAATATTATTATTAATTTAATAATTCTTGATAATAATAATTTGCAGCATGAAAGTTCATAGACAGAAAGTAAAATCATGTTGGAGTTAAAACTTACAACGTTTTTCGGGCTCCAATTACATAATTGATGAGCATCTCATGAGTCAGCTTCCCTTGAGTCTGATTCATGCATATCTTCTGGAAGCAGGGTATCAGTACGGTTGATATATTGACGGAACTTATTAAAACAAAGTTTAAATAATGAGTGTTGATATAATGAGCGCAGATGCTTGTAGACTGGTGAAGTGTGATATGGTAGCATGATGAACATAAACATATCAAATTTGACTTCTTAAGCGTGAATACATTCAGAGTGTAGGAGGGAATACCAATGTGACCAAGTCCAAGTCCACTGGTCTGTAAAATCTTTTAAAAGAAATAAACAAGGCAAGATGAATCATCTTTATCATTCCCTCAGTAGGTGAGTAAGTGTAGGTGTAGGGCACACAGGGAGAGTACAGGTCTGGTAAGAAATCATTTTGGTGGAATAGTTCTGATCTACTTGTCTGTATAGAAAGAGAGAGTCACTGCAAATCACTATGATTCAGCGTTATTCTGACTGACCAGTGACCACCTAATTAATAAGACAGAACTGTTCTTTGCTAAGGGCCTTGCTTAAGGGCCCAACAGTGTCAACGTGGCAGAGGTATGGTTCGAACCAGCCACCATCTTCAAGGCATCAGCTGTCTTTTTTGATGTGCTTTTAATCTGTCTATCTATCTAATCTCTCTATCTATCTGTCTGTCCATCTGTCCATCTATAAAAAAGAATCAGCTATGACAGAGCACCCTGCAGTCTATCCATCCATCCATCCATCCACCCATCCCTACATCCATCCATCTATCTATAAAAAAGAATAAAGAATCACCTACGACAGAGCACCCTGCCGTCAGATCGACTCTAAACTGAGGCCGTTAATTCAGACGGAGTTGGTAATCATCGCAGTGATCGTCTTTTAAACCTGCCCATGAATAACACACCACTGAATAACATCTTGGCAGGCCATGTAAAAGATGCCCCTGCTCCATCAGAGAGCGGATCTAGATTCAAGCCAATTAAAGACATGACTCATATGGCAATTCACACGAGAACATTCATCTTTACGCTCCCGCCGGCCTGTTCCCGGGCTGTAAACATTACTCAAGCGCTGACTGTTACGGCCCAGTTTGACTGACAGGCAGCAGTTCTTCCTGCGTCACAGCGCTCCGGGGGAACGGAACAGGGCGGCCCACACCTTCTGTCACACATAACATGTTTGTGACTTTTCTTTTCATGAACCAGAAGATGCCGCGCTCAAAACAATGTCAAACCAGTTCATGAACAAAGCAACAGTATTCATGAATTGTAACAACTCTCCCGTCTAAGAAGGGAAAGAACTTCCTTTTCTTCTTTTTGTTTGACCCTGGGGGCCTGCCTTTATCGTTTTTCACGATTAATGAAAGAAATGTCTATTACGATGTCTTTTATTGTTATAAAAATTTACACAATTAAAGGCCAAAAATAGCTACATGGGCACAAATATGGCATTATACGTTTTTTTGCCTTTTTCTCGTTTGTCATTCTGCAATCTAGTTGTATTAAATGACCCAATCACATCTCACCTCGTCGCTATTGCAGGCAGCATCGAACAGCCAGCAGAGGTTGTAATTGCAGCAAGTATGCAAAAACATCTCCTGCTTTCTGGGCTGAGCCAACCATATACAGAGTAGCAGAGATGAGAGTCAAGCTTGTGTGTGCGTGTTTACCAAGGTATTTAATAGAATCTATAAGAAGAAACGTATTTGAATACTTGCACATTACACCTGCAAAAGCTTTTATGACATGAAGGAAAAGGAGTCCTGAAGTTCACAGAAACACAGCTATTAAACAGTTGTCAGAAATCATCTCAGAGCTTCAGTCTGGGTTAGTCAAGTGGTTTGACGATATGCTAGTGGAAAGTTCATACAACCACAAGGTATTGTTCCTGGAGCACCAAGCAGGTAGGCATTCCTGCTAACGGTCCAGTGTTTCTAACAAGATGCCACTACAAGTCTGATAAGGATATAGAGAGTAATGAAAATGGATAAATGATAAACAGTTGTGTGTAATAACTATATCTGTTGCTAATGGAACATGTGAGCTGTTCCTAGGTAATCTAATAATCTAGTGAAGTGGTCCAAAACCACAAGACACAGACTTGTACTGGTCTGTCATTTATTAGCAAGCCACAAAGAATGCAGTGAAAGAATGAAAGCCTGCTGGCACAGCAACCAAAACGAAGTAGGCTGGACACAAGAGGAGGTGTTAATGTCTCCCATCAACCCTAGGTGGGTTGTAGCATCGAGAAAAGCTCAGGGTTCCCACTAATATTCCATCATTGGTGAGTTCTTCTGTATGCATGTGTTTTTACGTATTAGGCTCGGCATATGATTTTATTTAAAATCTGTATGTCTTCTTCGAATGTCTTTTTTAGATGCACCAACCAAGCCTGGGATTTACCCAGGACATTTTTAAGCAGGGGCGATTCCGCTGAGCGCCCCTATTGAGCATTAAAATTGGCCATTTAAGTCTGCAGAGTGGAAAAAGACCGGACGAAAAGCGGGTCTTTGATGCCTGAGTTTTGCAGGAGTAAAACTGATGACCGAGGTACGCAGCGACAGACGCAGCAACCTGACTCAGTGATGGGAATCTAATCAGGGCTAAGTGCATTGGATAAGCACAAGAGACGATTTCAGTAGATTTCATAGCTCAGCAGCATCGTTAGCATCAGCAATTCGCCCAGGTTTGTGTTAGTGTGTCCTCTCTTGTGCCCTCCTGTCTGGTGTTTTGTTGTTATTAGATTTGTTTAATCATCTCGGCGCGTGTGTTCGCCCCCTCCAGTCAATTTGGAACATTCGTTATAACTCATATCTAGGGACAAATTAAATGAAAGCTCCGCTGTCATGTTGTGGGAGGTTGAAGGTAGTATGTGTATTACACAAAGAAAAGCCACACGTCATGGGTGGACATCACAAATCCCACAAAGTCTGTAACTCAGGCACTGCTTGAGCTGTGCCCACTCGAAATCCCTCATGACATCCGTTTCACTT
>JAYDZG010000029.1:29882873-29893135 GCA_034509265.1 Microcambeva bendego
CATGACATCCGTTTCACTTTCAATCAGAGATTCTGCAAATCTTATTATTTCACACTGTTACACTGTGAAAGTGATATTTCTGTTATTGGGTTTTTGATGAGCCGATACAGAGGTTCTTATGCATTTAGTAGTGTAAAGATCAGCTGAAGGATGAAACGAGAGTAAACATTTCATCAAACTTTCAATCACAGAGGAGAAACACTGACTAACATGCCAGAAAACCTCTGCCAAACAGAGATATTATCTAAATGGACTAAGGAAAGCAAAGTGTGCTGGCATGCTCGTCCACAACGCTGCTGATGTTGCACAAGATGCTCAGTTTAGAGTAACTGATGCCAATAACATAATATGCTCATCGGTCAGAATGTATTATATTTAGTTTCTTAGGGTCAGTGCATCCAGCATATGGTCACAAAATTGTTTTCTACAGTTGCTCTTTTTGATTGTTTTGCTGTAATTTTATCATGCCCAGAGGGATTTCTGAATCTATGCCTGGAAACAACCTCCCAGTGTTCAAGCATTTTGAAATAATTACATTACCAAGATCCTTAGTGTTCTTATACACTGTCGAGTCACATTATCATGACCACTCAGTGCCTGAAGATAAGACAAGATAGTCTTCATTGTCATTGTAGTTGAAACTTTGTTTGGTCGCTCTCAGAAATAAAATACAGGACAGTCTGATCAAGAGGATCAAACAGCAGCTTTAATTTAGGAAAAGCCTTCATACTTGTTCCCAATGGTGGTTGTGAAAAGGTCTTCTTTTTCTTAAGGCAAACAATGTAAAAATCACATTTATTGCACTATAATAAGAAAAACAAGAACATGATGATCCTCTACAATACTATTTCCTAAGACAAAGCCACCATGCTCCTGGCTCACAGTTATAATGGCCATGGGGATTAAAGCACTAAGACCACTAATAACACCAGGTGCTCCCATCGGAACAACATAGGCTTTAGTGAGCATCCAGGGCAGGAATGTGTAAGGATCTCCAGACGACTACAGAAGCAGCCTGAAATGTTCAGGAAACTCAGAAAGCTCATTAGGGGGCCTGAGCTAGCTCCTGCACCACCTCCGGACCCAGTTTCTACACCAACGTCTTCTGCCACACCAGCACCAGCTCCACCAGCTGAGCCAACAAAGGTAGGACAGAACGGCCTCACAGCAGAGAGAAATAATGTAGTTGGTACGTGTCATTAAAAATAAATGCTGCTGCTAGGTTGTAACTGTTAATGAGGCTCTTAACTAATGCTTATATGATGTACTGTCACAGAACTGTAAGTCGCTAAATACCGAACATGTAAATTTCAATGATGCTGTGATAGGTTCAGCAGCAAATTTTGATCGTAGACAGGGTTCTTTATTTTTTATTTTTTTTGGATGAGAAAAATGTCCATCTTTATTTCTATGTCTGTCCATCCAAGTATCCATTTGTCCATCTATCTATTTGTTTATTAATGTATTCATCTATATGTCTCATCAATCTGTCCATCCATCCATCCATCTATATTGTGCTGCTTACACAAGACAGACTAGATAATGAAATGAATAGGTGGGTGCACAGACATGTCTAATAAAATCATCATTAAAATGTTGAAATGTTTGAGGGTGGGTTTGCCTTTGTAACTCCGTTTTAACTTTGTATATTTTGCATGATTCACATATAATGACCCCAATTGGGAAAATCACCGAACTAAAGAATTGTAAGATTTATTTTTATAGTGCAGTTTGAGGTTTACAAAAATGTCATCGCAATTTACAGGACAAATCTTCAGACAAAGAAAATGAGGTCAAGAAAGAGGAAGAAACCCCCGGTGAGTCATGAGTTCTTAAACTTTAAATATTACTCTATAAAAACCAGAAGGGCCTGTGAAGAAAGTTATTTCCCCCAAAGCCCTTGTAAATATATGTCAGTGCAGACCTTTTAGTTCTGTGGTGATTTTAATAGTGTGGTTGGATTTAGTCCTACGCATCACATTATAAGTTACAGCTCCATCTGTGTTGACGGTTCTCCCAGAGAACACACTGCCAATAAACACAGAGCTGAAGATATCCCCACTCTAGTCCTTATATTCCATTTGTATGTTTATGTCTAACCAGCACCAGCTCCAACACCTGCACCAGATGCTGCGTCAAAGCCTGAGGAGAAACCCTCCAACCCAGCAACTGAGCAGCCCCAAGCTGAAGGGTGAGACAAGCATTTTAACTTGAATCAAATGGAGGGACCACCTCAAAGGTAACTATCCCTAAAATGCAGAGGGAAACCTTGAGAGGAGCCAGACTCTGCAGGGATCGTCCTTCCTGGGTGGACTGGAGGATATTTTATACGTATCATACAAACACAAGATTTCATTAGACTTAAAGTTATAACTAACAGAAATTCTATAAATATATATTGGAGTTCTTCATTATTCAGTCCAGGTTTTGAAAAGGTCTGTTGTCAGCTCTGGACATTCTTGGAACAAATTTGTCAGTTCCCATCTCATTTATCAGGAGCAGCAATCAGGATATCATCTCTCAGGATGCAGTGCACTTTAACATGGTTCCAGATAGCAGGTTCCTGGACCTTATTGGGCCACGACCGGTCCGTCAAGCAGGTGTCCATGCTGCACCTGCCACTTACTCTTAGATTTTGATTAGACTCTCTGTATTAGCTGGTTGAGGTCAGGTCTTTGCATAGGCCCCTAGACTTTCTCCACACCAACCCATCAAACAATGTCTTCAAGAGATGCTTTGATGCTTCTATAACCCATAAAAGATTTAACATATCATATAATAAGACATTTGTGTGTGTGGGTGTGTGAACTGGGTTTACAGTGGTTTTCATTCAAAAATGGGCATGGTGGGAGAGGGTAGGCTTAATTATATTGCTTTAAAAAGCAACAGTTTTATTATTTGTTGGTGAAGTAGTTTTAAGTTCATTACTTTTAACTTAAATAGATTTTTAGACTTTTTTACTCGTAGCTTTGGATTGCAGATTTAAATCCTGCCTCTGCAATGCAGCCACTGTTGGACCCTTGAGCAAGGCTCTTATCCCTGTCTGCTCCAGGGACGCTGACCCTCCGACCCCAGCTTCAAAACAAGCTGTGATGTGCACAGAAAGTATTTTCAAGTATCTGTAAATATGACGAAAAAAGCCATTTTTGATCAGACCTAAGTTCTCTAAAACTAGTTGTGACCAGGGCGTGGTGCACATCAGCAGATGTTTCTTGAGAGAGAATAGACTCGGGCTTTGTGTGTCTTTAATATAAAGCAGGGTACAAAATAAACTCATAAATAGAAACAGCCGTGATTCCGAGAAGTCATTATCTGAACCGTTCACCTTATTATTCCAGCCTGGACTGTAAACCATTACTCACTGAATTGGAAAGAAGAAACACGACAAATCTGACTTTTTATGTTTTATTCGCTCAGGGAGAAAATGTTTGTTTGTTAGAGCCTTGGATAAAGATCAGACCAGATTTTATGAGTGATTAAGGCAGACATCCGGGTCATTTGAAAGGTTTTGCAATTCTGCAGATATCTCATGGATAATTAACATTAGTAACATTACTAAACTTCGCTCTTCCATTTGTTATTCTATTAGATTTATTTCAGCAAGACTGCCTTGCAAACAAACACAGATTAATTGGAACTCTCGCCAAAGTCTGCATTTAATTACAGAGCTGATTAAATAAAGCATTAAGCGTAATTAATTAATGCGCCATCTGAAAACCTGAGTAAGGAACACCGTAACGCAAGAACCTTCGCATGCAGCGAAACACTAACGTTCCCCACACGATCTATATTCATCTGCCAGAGAGCAGAAGGATTACCCAGGCAGGGTGGCAGGGTGGAGATTATGAGATTTCAGGTTTTACGATTTAAGAAGCTCTTAAACCAGAAGCTACTTAAGTTTAAGCTGCAGGCCTCAAAAGTTCATGTTAATGCACTAACACAACACATCCCACATCTCTCACACAGCCCATCACAGCATATGAAACAAGGACATGTATTAGAACTATCTAAGTTCTTTTAATTCGTCAACCCTTAAACTTAAAACCCATTAACAAAAATGTATTCCTTTAAACTCAACTTGCATGGGAGAACTTGACTGAAAACAAAGTGGTAAGCGTAAGAAGTGTAAAAGCACAAAATTTGGGAGGATAATGCAGAAAGGGCGCCAAGGAATACGATTTTCCAAGATCTCCATGATGAAGAAGCTTTACAAAACAATACATTTACTGTTTTTCAGTTGTACAATTGGACAATTTATTATATGAATTAAAGTATCAGCAAACAATATAAATATACTACACAGTTGTCTAGCGGTTAGGGTACTGGACAAGCAATCTGAAGGTTGCCGGTTCAAACCTCACCAATTGCAGGTTGCTGCTGTTAGGCCCTTGAGCAAGGCCCTTAACCCTCAATTGCTCAGACTGTAACTGTACTGTAAGTCGCTTTGGATAAAGGTGTCTGCTAAAAGCTGAAAATGTAAATGTAAATGTCTTAAATGCTTATCCAATCAAGGACACTAGGCACGAAGACCCAGATCCTTTTGTGAGATGACAGCGGTACCCACTTAGCCACTATGCTGCCAATTAATGGCAAGAGCTTGGAAAATGTTAATGTTATGGTTGCATGGTTTCATCCCAAAGTGCATGATTTAAGGACTTGTATTTGCTTTCAGACAAGAAGAACAACCACCTGCACCATGTCAGGTCGTAATAAACACTTACTCTGACACACAGCTTCGTAGTATAATCAAGCTTATGCGGGAACGAACAGAAATGTTCAAGGAGAAAATCATAGACCCCCACGCATCCTCGCCCGAGCCCAGCCCTCCAGTCAGTGAGTACCACAATCCCCCCTCACAAACTGATCAAATAAGGTGATTTATCTGATGCCAATCAAACACCAAATGTGCAGTGACACAGAACGGGTTCACACACCAATGTCATTTATTTCCAAACATTAACACAAATTTTATTTCAGCTCCTGTTCTGAGAAAAAAAGATTTCCTAAAAAAGCAAGAGGAGGAGAGAAAAAGAAAAGAAGAGGAGGAGAGGATTAAAAAGGAAGAGGAGGTTAAGAAAACGTCCACAAAAGCCGAGGAGAAGAAAGAAGAAAAGAAGGAGGAGAAGAAAGAAGCAAAGAAAGAGGAAAAGAAGGATGACGAGAAAATAGAACCTGAAGCACCCAAAAAATTTTCTTTTTGTCCAAAATTCAAATGTGCCTTTATAGACGTTCTCCTGAAACCTATAGAAGACCGAATGGATAAAGTTTTGGGCACATCTATGGATCCATTCACAGGTTCTTCACTCATTACACATGAAGTACACTGTTGTATTAAAAAAGTAAATCAATTGTGATTTTTTAAAAATCTATTCCCATTGTTATTATATATTTTGTGTTCTTTTGTCCTTCCTGAAACAACTTTCCTATTTATCCGGGCTTGGGACCGGCACTACAATGCATCGCTTTCTGGATCCGAGTGGCTAGGGACCAACAGGACAATTCAGAGTCTCCAGTTAACCTGGCTGCATGTTTTTAGACTGTGGGAGGAACCCGGAGCACCCGGAGGAAACCCATGAGGACACTGAGAGAACATGCAAACTCCGTGCAAAAAGGACCCGGACTTCCCCGTCTGGGGATCGAACCCAGGACCTTCTTGCGGAGACAGTTCCCCCATATTAATACTATGGTATAAATGCAATAATTATATTTTCACGTATTGTCCATGTAACCCTCTCTAGATCGGCGCTACATCAGTTGGCTCAGTGTGGTGACCATTGCCTTTAACTACAACCTCTGGCTCATCCCAGTTCGTATGGCCTTCCCCTATCACACACCCTCAGCAATTCCAATATGGTTTACTGTGGACATTTTAGCCGACATCATCTACATCATCGACATGGTCATTTTCCAGCCCAGGCTGCAGTTCTGCAAGGCTGGAGATATTGTTGTGAGTTCAAACCTCAACACAACAATGTTTGTGCTCCTACCTTGTAGAATGGAGATAAGATTGATAAGATTGTACCTTTTTTCAGTATGACAGAGCTGTAATTGGGAAACATTACAGAGAGTCCCAAAAATTCCAGGTATGCTTTAACAGGACCTTCATTTCTCTTATCCCTTCTCGTTAGTGTTCTGTGTCTATGTAATTCTGACTTTGTCCTTCATTCTTAGTAAGTCTGTGTTTATATGATAATGTAAAAAACCTAAAATTCCACATTAAAATGTCACGTTTTGTTCTGTTCTGTTGTTCTTGTGTAGCATGCCATGATAGCAGTCATCCCACTGGAGCTGCTGTACATTCCATTTGGATTTCAGTCGATCTTCAGAATCAATCGCCTCATTAGAGTGAGTCCTGCCGAAGCTCTTTTATAATATTTTGTATCATTCCTCAGATTTAATTCCATAAATGACCGGATCTTTTTTAAGTTTGAGGCGTTCTTTGAGTTCAGTGATCGGCTCGAGGGCATCATGACGAAGGCTTACATCTGGAGGTATGCGGTTCGAACGTAAGCAGATGTTTGCAAGAGTTCATTTTGATAAACTCAGTTACACTTTCTGTTTATCATCAGAGTGATCCGTACTATTGGTTACCTGTTGTACGCCCTGCATATCAACTCATGCATTTACTATGTGGCATCAGATTACCAAGGAATTGGCTCGACTAAGTGGGTCTACAGCGGTCAAGGCAGCGCGTATGTACATTTATTTTGTCATTTCATAGTAAATAAAACCTTGTATTTGACAAAGTGTAGATTTCTTTAAATTACAATATTTATTCTTTGGTACTTTGGTACAGAGATGCTGTAACATTTTCAGTTTTGCATTCACATGTGATGTAGAATAGAATGGATGCCTTTATTTGTCATATACACACTTACAGGTGTGAAATATGATAATATTCTTTCTTCACAAATCCCAGCTTGTTTTAAGCTGGGGTCAGAGTGCAGGGTCAGCCATGTACCACGCCTCACTGTGGCTACAACGGTTGATTCAAACACCCAACCCTTCAGTTGATAGTCCAAAAGCTGTACCCATTAGACTAATACTGTCCCTACAATATCTAAAATGTTTCGTGAGAAGTTTCATTAGCTGGCGTGTTAGCTTGTCCTTAAGGTTCAATTAGTTACTGAATATTCCAGTATCCAAGTGACTGCTATCCAAGTGACTGCTAACTAAATCGCTGTAGAATGCTGAATACTGCAAAACGTGCAACCTTTCTGGCTTTTTCCTTTTTACTTTCTCTGGATTTTTCTGGATTTGTTTTTTTTTTGTAGCTACCTGAGGTGTTTCTTCTACTCAGAGAAAACCCTGTTGATGATCGCAGAACTTCCTTTTCCAGACACCGTATTTGGTCAAATCTTTCAGATGACCGCCTACATGTTTGGTGCATTTTTTGTTTCCATCTTTTTTGGACAGGTAGATTTTTGTCGCCGCACCATTTTTGCTTTCTGCGTTTGGCACAGATTCATTTCTGGCTTTAAAACTTTATTGCAAGATGAATAGCTGTCCGTGTTGCTTTGCTATGCTAAATATGTAATATATTCATTGAAACTAAATGGACTAAATGATTAACGGGACTTTTCCTCTGCAGGTACTTGCGCTGTTATTATTTCGCCGTACGGACACTGATCAACATCGGTGGACTTCCTGAACCTCACAATGTTTTTGAGATCATGTTTCAGTTGACAAACTTTTTTGTGGGTGTCTTTGTCTTCTCAAGTTTGATTGGGCAGGTAAAAGACAGACAGTGTAGAATCCTCACAGGAACACTCTGTGATCCATGTTCATTTCCCCAGAGCTGACCCATAGCAGTTATCCCTGGACTTTTTTATGGAAACCACTCCTGTTGTTTAGCAGTAGCTGATGGTTAAAAATAAAATATGGAAAGCATTCAAAACCCACTAATATTTTGAATAGTATTAATCCTGTTTTTCAGTTCATGATGGTTTCTTTCAGATGAGAGATGTCATTGGAGCAGCCACTGCTGGTCAGACGTACTTTCGTGCCTCTATGGATACGTGCGTGGCCTACATGGTGACAAACCGCATTCCAAAGATGGTACAACACAGAGTGCGTACATGGTACAACTACACCTGGGACTCACAGGGAATGCTGGGTAAAGACCTGCTTCTTTCGACAGCAACATATTCAAAAGTTTATACTAATAACAACATAAGCCTCAGATATCAAATAAAGAGGAACCTCGAAACTCAACGTCAGAAGCATCCTAGTGGCTAGGAACATAGAATAATTCAGGATGGAACCCAGGACCTTCTTGGTGGTGACTAGTGGTGGTGGTACCCACTAAGCCACCGTGCCGCCCATTTGAAGCAAAGACGGTGTGATTTTTATTTTGTTTCCTTTTGAAACGTACCTCAGATGAGTCCGAGCTGCTGGAGCAAATGCCACTGGTGATGAGAACAGCCATCGCAGTGGACATCAACCTCACCACTTTCCAGAAGATTGATCTGTTCAAGGTAAGACTGCTTTTCTCTCACAGTATTACTCTGTAAGTCAACAGAAAAGTTATTTAAAATGAACTGAAAATGATGTATTGGTCACAGGGATGTGATAACCAGATGCTTGTGGACATGTTGCTGAGGCTGAAGTCTATCGTTTATCTGCCCGGAGATTTCGTCTGTAAGAAGGTATGTTTACATTTTCCACCTCCATCCAAAGCGACTTACATAACATTACAGATTAAAGTCTGATAAGGGATTAAGGGCCCAACAGCAGCAGCCTGAGAGTCATGGGGCTTGAACCAGTGACCTTCTGATTACTAGTCAAGTCCCTTAACCACTAGGCTACGACTCATACGTTTCGCAAAGAAAATGTCATGCATGACTGAGACTTCTAAGTACCACACTGTCCCCCGTATTCCCCAGATTAGAACCCAATTGAGCATCTTTGGGAGCATCTCAATGGTGGTTTTGGGTCTATGGAGATGCACTGCTGTCAGCATGGCTCCAGAATCCTTCCAGGACCTTATTCACTCCCAGACAGTGTAGCTGCTCTGGATATCAGCTAGTACTGCTTAATATGTGACCACATGTTTTATTATTATTTTATTTGATAGGGTGACATCGGGAAGGAAATGTACATCATTAAAGCAGGGGAGGTGCAAGTCATAGGTGGACCCGACAATAAGATTGTGTTTGTGACTCTGAAGGCCGGCTGTGTGTTCGGTGAGATCAGGTGAGGCGATGATGTGTGACTCTTCCTAATTTAACTTTTATTGAGCCTGGTCCAGGTAAAAGTAGCTCTGTTAGAGTGATGTCCTTCAGTTTATTACAGTCCTCGGCTAACGGAGGAAACAGAAGAACCGCCAATGTTGCAGCACACGGATTTGCCAACCTCTTTGTGCTGGATAAAAAAGACCTCAATGACATTCTGGTTCATTACCCAGAGTCCCAGAAAGTTCTGGCTAGGAAGGGAAAGTGAGTTTAACTTGTAAATGTAATAACTTAGGTCCTACCTAATCCACGACTGTGAAAATCACATCACGGACCCAGAAACAAGCTTTTCCATGTGTAATCTTCAATTTGCTTTATGAATAAAAAAAGGTTAGTCTTAATCTGCTCTAGAAGGCATCCTTAGCAATCCTACGGCAATTCAGTTTGCAGTCACTTAGTCAAAATGTCCAATATGTGGAAGTCTAAAGCAGGTAACTGCTTGTAAAACTCACAAGCAATTCTGTGTCAATGCATGGATGAAGTTTACATTTAGCTTTAAAATCTTAGATTTTTAAAAAGTGGCCCGTGACTTGAACACAGTTTCTCGTGAATTTAGTAGGGCCTTAATGTTATAGTAATGATGATTAATAACAGATCTATAAAAACCATTAACAACTTTTTTATTATCCTTTTATTTTCCATCATCTTAAGGAAACTCTTAAAAGCGAAGGGCCCCGCTGCAGCCAAGGCTGAGCAGGATAAGAAGAAAGGAAACGAGCTGTTTGGAGCCAAACCTCCAACTCCGAAATTGCTTAAAGCTTTTGGAAGATTTAACAAGAAAACCCTAATAGAGAAACTTAAGGTGGGAACCTTACAAGATTATTTAATAAACCCATCAGTTTTGCCAGGGGTAGGAAGATCAGAATGAGCAAATTGACATAATGAAAGTTTTCTTTTGGCTGGTTAAAGAACTGGGTTTGTGATCAGCAGGTTGCCGGTTCGATTCCCAGAGCAGACAGGTCACGACTGAAGTGCCCTTGAGCAAGGCCCCTAACCTCTGACTGCTCCTTGGGCAGCCTGGCTAGGGCT
>JAYDZG010000029.1:29997584-30009993 GCA_034509265.1 Microcambeva bendego
TTTTTTTACACACACACACACACACACACACACACACACACACACACACACACACACACACACACACACACACCTGCGATGGACTGGCGCCCCATCCAGGGTGTTACCATGTGCCCGTTGAAGAGCTGGAATAGGCTCCAGCACCCCTCCCCGACCCTAATTAGGATAAGGGCTTAAAGACGATGAACTGAACAATTATGGCGACTTTCAAGATGTGCCATTTTCCTGAAGTGTCCTGCGAGTTTTGTCTCACCCTGTGTGTGTGTGTGTGTGTGTGTGTGTGTGTGTGTGTGTGTGTGTGTGTGTACGTGTACTACTCAATAAAATATCCTGGTGGAATCAATTCTTCCTGAAATAACTGTTTTGCTGTGATGTTGATTCATAGGCGCTACCCTGAGCTTTACTATGAGCTGCAGTTTAAGCTTCCCCACAGTAATGTGTCCATGACGGTCCTGATGATAGACACAGTGATTCTGTGTGGAAACACCTATGACGGACTCCAGCCTCAAGCCCCAAAGGACCGAGTTCTGTCCGAGCAGCAGTTTCAGTGGATCGAGAGGAAGCTTCAAAACACCAAGTAAGATTTACAGATTCTGGATCCAACCACAGATTAGGTTCAGCAAGTTCAAAGTAACCCGAGTAAACCGAGAGTCCCGTCAGGTATCAGAAAACCACAGACGTTAAACAGCACGCCACTGTTTTGTCTTTTTACCTGTCGCCAGTACTTCACCAGGAATGCAGGAGCCTGTTATAACAGGAGTCCTGAGGACAATCGGCGAGTGACTCATCCCAAATTTGATCCCACAATTCAGCCCGCTGATTCTTCAACACCTCACACTACGACTCGTTAATGTTGCTCAACATGACCGCAGCTTCCATTCATGTCAAAATCACTCCATTCCCTTTCCGAAGTGAATGAGTAAATCAATCCGTCACACAGGTCTAGAAGTTCCATGTATGCTAGCCAGTAAAATAAAATAAAACCTTTTTTGGAGTGTCTGGGTGGTTCAGTGGCATGAATGTTGTAGCCTAGCAGTAAAGGTATGGACGATTAAACAGAAGGTTGCTGGTTCGAACCCCACCACTGCCAGAATTAACTGTTGGGCGCTTGAGCAAGGCCCTTAATCAAAACCCAAAAGTGTCAGAAACCAAAAAACCCCAGTAGCAATTGTTTAATCAATCAACCTTTATTTTCACTTTGGATTACGTCGAGGGTGACCCTCATTTCCAATGCAGCCGAGCATTTACAGTCCAAGGGGAATGAAAATAAGAACTTAATGAGGATGAAATTAAATGATATAAAAATTTCTATAGATTAATAAAATATAACCACAGAAAACCAGCAATTTAAGCGGATAGATGAAAAGTAAAACATGATAATGATGAACAAGCAATGCAAACAGTAAAAAGTCTAATAAAGAGGAAAATTGAGTTTATGTACTGTTCTTTATTGAGATCAAACGCATAAGAAAATGTATAAATGGTGTTTTCATCTCATTATTAACTTTATTACCAAGTATTTCAATTAATATGTAACATAACAGGAGGTTTTTCTGGATAAAGGCGTCTGCTAAATGCTGTAAATATAAATGTAGATGCCAACAATTTAAAATGTATGAGTTACCCCATACACGCTGATACACACTAGATGGGATCTTCCAGTAAGACAAGGAGAACCTTCACACAGCTAGAAATGGCCTATTTTGGTAGGAAGAGCATGAAAAAGACCTCCAAATACTACCCTGACCCACTAATTCCCCAGATTTGAACCCATCTGGTCGCGTTTGCTCTATGGATCGCCCCCCACGGCCCCTTCAGTAGCTGTGGGATGCACTTCAGTCGGCAGGGCTCCAGATAGCTGTGATGACCTTCCAGGACCTTATCGAGTCTCTCTGATTTACAGTATAATAACAAGACCACTTCGTATTTGTTGTTGATGCACAGTTATATAGTGCTGAAGTCCTGTCTGCAAACAATTTGGCATGTTCCGCCTAAGAGTAGATTTACCTGGGTACTTCTGTTTGCTCTTGCTTCTCAAACATGCCAGTACATGGTACATTTGCCACTCTTTAATTCTTCCTAGGTGTGACCGAGGTGTGGTCTGGTATTGCAATAGGTACACCCAGGGGTAGACAATCCTTACCAAATTAAAGCCGATACTGGAGTGAATGAATCGCATGGATGCACGGTGAGTCACTGCACTTCCCCTCCTGTCCACTGAGTCCCTGCACGTTAGGACAGGAGTAGCGTAGTGGTTGAGGTACTTGGGTGGTAAATAAAAGGTTGCTGGTTCAAGCACCACCACTGCCAGGTTGCTGCGGTGTGGCCCTTAAGCAAGGTCTTTAATTGCTAAGACTGTATGCTGTACTGTAATACTGTAAGTGGCTTCAGAATAAAGCATCTGCTAAATGCTAAGATGGTAAAAGACATGTCTGTTATCATTCTTTTGAATTTCTTTCAGGTCTGAATATGTTGTGGTGGCCGGTCACTATCCTGTGTGGTCCATCGGTCACCACGGTCCGACAGCCTGCCTGGTGAAGAGGCTGAGACCTCTTCTGAAGAAATACAATGTAACTTTGTATCTGAGTGGTCATGACCACAATTTACAGGTCAGCATCTTTTTAATCGATAAATACAATGAATCAAATTATTCCAAGCCTAAATATTACTGAATTGTTTTTACACAAGATGTGCATAGATAAAACATGGGACACAGTCTTACTAGCCAAATCCAGGCCCAATATTTGTAGTATATAGGGCGATTCACTCGAAGGAGGCCCCAGATATTTGGAGTGTTTGAAAACCTTGTGAGCCGTCTTTGCTCTCTGATGCCTAGTCCATTTACATTATTTACATTACCCACTATAGCGGCACGGCATAAATAGCATTTCTACATGGACTGCTTATACACCTTTACGCATAAGTTGTGGTGTTTTTATATTCTAGTGTGATGCTAAGGAAAAACGTTATAAGGCTTCTGATTGGCCGACGTGGCTTTAAGGTGTTATATCATCGCCCTCTGGTTTTACATGTGACTTTAATGTGGACAAACCCATTTTTAATAAATGCAAAGGGAAAATTCCCGTTTTAAACAATACCCTTGTACATGTGGACTAGGCTTTAGTGTCTACATAGGCAGCTGTCCAACTAACTAAAGGATTTTGTTACTAAACCAACACAGTTTGCATTGTGCCACTCATACCAGTGGGACGAGGTGGCACAACACGTTAAAACTTACAAGCTTTACAACACTTTACAAGCTTAAACTTCACTGATGAGCCCAAACTTGCAAATATATACACTCGTACACCTTTATAGACATTAAACATTAATACTTATTTATTCACATGTGGAAATAACACTCCTAACTCAGGACCGGCCGTCATGAGTATTTATTTGTGAGAGAGGTCTTTCGGAGACTGCATTACCCAATAAGGATGCTTCTGAAGAAAAGCTACCTCTCGGGAGCGTGCATAGGATGATGTCAAATGCTTTCTATGTAGGCGCCCGGGGAGAATTTAGAGGTTAGGTGCCTTGCTAGAGGGCACTTCAGTGGTGACCGGTCGGCTCTGGGTAATTGAACCGGCAACCTTCTGATTACAAGCCAAGTTCACTAACTACCAGGCCACGGCTGCATCAAGGAGGAAGCAATCTTAACTAAAAATAGAATTTGAATGTATGTGTAAGGAATTGCATGATATACAATCTTAAAAGTTGCATGTTCTCCCCGTATCCACGTGGGTTTCCTCCGGGTACTCCGGTTTACTCCCACAGTCCAAAGTCCATGCTACCATGTTAGATTTCTTCATCCTAGCAGGAGTTCTCTGGGACTCTCTGTGCCCCCCTTGACTGAATCAGCCTGTACAAGGTTTACTTGGCCCTTGTGTATTGACGTTCATGCTTGTGTTTGTTTTTATCTTTGATCAGTTCATTATTGAGGAGGATGGAAGTTCGTTTGTCGTGAGCGGCGCTGGGAATTTTCTGGAGAGCTCCACCTCCCACCGCGGGAGCTTCCCTTCCTCTTGGCAGCGCTTTTCCAGCGCTGTTAATCACACTTTAGGTGGTTTTGCATATTTTGAGGTGACGGAGAGCAAAATGACGATAAGTTACCTGCAGTTAGATGGGAAGTGTTTGTATCAGACTTCTGTCCCTAAACGCAGCTTGTGACGGACCAAAAGACTCGATAAGGAAGTGATTTTTTTTATGGTCTTCACTGCCTCATTCTACCTGATTCGGTTTGTTATTGTGCATTTTATCCATTTTATGCACATTATTTTGCCGTTCTCATGTCATTGTTTATATATGAAACTGTTCCATCATGTCATAAATGCTTGACCCATTGCACCGTGCAAGCAGAGACTGTAATTAATAAATATAATTTCATGTTCAGATGTTATTACTGTTTTATCCTGGTCAGGATCGTAGCTGGTGCCATGCAGTAACGAGGCACCTACAAAACGCCAATCCATCGTCGAGCCTCAGCCAAACACCTCTCATACTGGACATTCACAATGGGGTACTTTCGAACCCTGGATCCCTGTGCTGGTGTGCTAGCATAATATATTGCTGCTTTTTATTCAGGTTTGTTTAGTGGTAGGACGTCGGTACAGCAGGATCAGAGCTACACCGTCCTGGTGACCCAGATTCAGCTTGTACATACATTCATTTCTTCTTTGTCTGTTGTACCTGAGCTTTATCCTGGTCAGGGTCACTGTGTGTCAGATTCATGGTGCAAAATGCATCCGTGCTAAATGCCTTTGCCTCTGTTGGAGGGAACGGGAGCACCTGGAGAAAATCCACAGGGAATTGAACTCATAGCCTTCTAGTTTCACTTTGCATCCTGTACACCATGTAGGATGTTCCTACTGGAATATGATCCAACCCACAGCACAGAGCCAAAGAAAGTGTTTACTATGAAGGAATGAATAAATAAATGTTCTAGTTTTATATTTGCATTGACTGGTGATGTATACAATTGAAACAGTACCATAAAACCTGCTATCACACCAGAGCTGACATCTCAAGGCTCATCATTTCAAATCTCAGCTCTGCTACCGGCAGGGTGGGATCGTTTTGTTTAATCCTGGAGGGGGTTCCTCATAATCATGTCTTCTGCTGGCTGACTGATGGCGTCTCCACATAGACGAGGTACAACCTGTTGGATGCTGGTCCACATATGAACTCGGCCCGTGCAGGTGAAAAGATGCCGATGGGTATTGCAAACATGTCAGAGGGGCTTTTAACATTCACAGCTTTCCTCAATCCGAGTGGAAGTCAACATCAGATCGGTAATTGGATGTGACTATTCAGGGAGGGAAAAAAATCACGAAAAGCAAACTTTGATCACAGAGGGATGTTTGAGTTTATTCATAATCACATAATGACAAAACATCTGTAGTACCGCGTTCAACACACCGCTCTCAAGTTTCTACCAAGAATTCAGTGCTTATAAATCTTTAAAAACTATAAATACGATTTAAACGAATATACATTTATTAGTAAAAGCTACAAAAATAAAATATCTATAATAAAAGTAGTGTCGTCGTCTTACAGCTGCGTACACAAAGCTCCCGGATTCCCCAAATCAGTAAGATCTTAATTTACAGTAACTTAATCCAGCAATAACAGTAAGAATCAGGTAGTGCTTAGAAAATATTTCAACAGTAGATTATAGTACCGATCCAAAACATACAAGGAACATCTGCTAACATCTGTTAGATAGTAAATAAAGTAAAAGTCTAGTTTCACAGAAACGAAAGATTTACAGTGTTTTCCACTGGAGGGACGAGTCCACTTCTGCTGTCCTGCAATTCCCATAAAGGACAGAGGAGTTGAACCTGTACTCCTCATACGCCCCTCAGAGGCACGCCCTCCTTTCCTTTCCTCTTTGCTTTCTGTCGTCGTTTGCAGCAGATGACTGCAACAGCAATCACGGCGGCTATTAAAATAAGGATGAACACGATGGCTGCGGCGATCACGGCTAAGCTGTACTCTGGAGAGAAAAAATCAAGAAATTAAAGATAAATAAGTGTTTACTTATTAATAAATCACACATAAACAAGAAATCTCACTGTAATGGGTCTTCTCAACCGGTTTGAGTCTAAATACTTGGGTAAAAATGAGCTGTAATTACATTATCTTGTTTGGCTCGTGTCGACTACTTGGTGTGTTGGACTCAAAAATATTGGTGGGGTTTTAATTCACAATTTAATTGAGACTATGTTGTAAGCAATTGTTAACGGCCCTCCGATGACTGGTCCAGTACCTTAATCACAAAGCTACAACTGCCCTTTAACTGCTCCTATGTCTTCATTTAAAACATCGTCTCAAAGCAGTTTGGAAGAATCCGTGACTGAGAAATTAAAAAACCCCTGTTGACTAGCCAAGGGTGACAAAGACAAGGAACCGCCCTTAAAATTCCAGGAAGGAACCTCTGGAAGAACCAGACTGAGCAGAGACTCGTTCTCATGGGGCTGGAGGATTCATGCTAATTTTAATTCTTCTAGGCCTGTTCTACAAATAGCACAACTCATCAGTAAGCTGCACATTTATATAGATTTTGAAAATATCTTAAGCATAAAATAATTTTAAATATGTTTATTAGACTTAAGTTTATTAGAATATGTTTATTATATGTTTATTAGATGGATTTGAGATGAGTTTAGGTCAACTCTGACTTGGTGAGAATGGGACATGGTTTTTCTATGAAATGTAGAAGTGATGATCTGAAAATGTCAACAATCGAAACAGATTTTATCTCTTTCCCACCTTTGGAAACGATTGTGAGAAATCATGAATGTGATTAGTGTCTTCATATAGATAAACGAGGATCATTAATCATTAATAATAATAAATGACTAAAGGTAAACTGAGGATAAGTGTTATTTTAGAGGAGTGTAGGACTGGTAGCTTTTCGTATAACACAGTACCCATGAAGAAGCTCTCAGGCTTCAAAAAGGTTGGTGAGCCCTGATCTAAAGGGTTATATTTAATATTCTATTCTATTATATTCTATTATACATTAAAAACCATTTAATTATGTCAGGTGGGGCAAATAACTTTCACTGGATCTATTTAGATGGGGGAATTTTGATTTGGGGGAAGTTGGATTTGGTGATTATTGATTTCAGGAGCAGCCTTTCCTTCACTACAGGACATTTATCAGACCAGGGTCATCAGGAGGGCCCACAACCTAATCAGGGACAGTTCACACCCCCAGCACACACTCTTCACCCTCAAGTCCAGGACTACAAGACTGACGAAGAGTTTCTATTCACAGGCCATCAGGCTTCTGAACACCTCACGCACTACCGCATCAACTCTCCCACTCTGAACTGAGTCTTTTCTTTTTTCTTTTTTTTCTTTACTATATTGGTAAATGGAGGAACAGCAAAGTAAGAATTTCATTGTACAGTTTAAATGTCTGTTTATACTGTGCATATGACAATAAAACTCTTGAATTGATTTATTATAAGAAAAAAGTAGGAGACTGATGTGTAGTCAGGAATGTCAGTCGGTTAGTAAAAACAAAATGTAAAAATGTTTAAATGAAAATAAACTGCAAACCCTTCACATATTAAAACAGACCAACTATTCCATCAGCCTTTATTCATTAGGAAAATACCTATGTTCTTCAAATTGTGCGCTGTCTGTAGGGTTTCGTGTCATTCTGACCCAGTGACGTCTCCATTCTTTCTTATAAATGCTTTTGAGATTTTTGTTTTACTCCCACACAGAAACCAGGACCAATTAAGCACAGCCAGTCTCTCTGAGATCAGCATCCACGTTCGTTTGCACAATTCATCAACTGATGATTAACTATAAAGTATGCTGACCTCGTTACCCTAGGGTCAAACTGACCTGAAAGAAAATCTCGGTGATACTCTGTACTTAACGGTCAAATGAAGGAAATAATCAGCATTTTATTTATAGACGTGTGTAAAACAATTAGCCTTTATTCACTGTGTGATTACACTTGATTAAAGTTGTGTAGAAACGACTCTATGAGCTTCTGGTCATGGTTTGGTTGGGTCCGGTCTCCCTGGAACCTCTGGGTGGAGTGCAGTAACACACCCGGATTCAGACATAGCCAATCATATCTGTAAGTAGACGTGGAATTGTTTCCAGCACTAATGGGCTAGCATAATGCAGAACTTCCTGTTGAACCCTATCAGCTCCCTTTGAAGCTACTTCTTCCTTTAACATACACACTAAACGAAACGGAGGCTTTATTAACAATGATCACATATGAAATAGGGCTTACCTTCAAAAATAGACGTGTTCCCCTCTGGAGAGCACTTAACATTACTGATCTCGCCCAGCTGTTTGCCGATGCTGCGGGAAGGAATGTAAGCCTGCACGGTGAAGCAGTAGCTCTGGCCTCGGTCCAGCTGTGTTAGCTCGATCACACTGCTCGTACTGAACTTCTCTTTCTGGAAGGGAAACATTTCTTATGCAACTCGTCTTCCTGAGCAGTTTTAAACCTGAATCGGTGTGTGTTCAGGAGTCTCATGTGATCCCGAGCTTCGTATAGTCCTGCATTGGCGAACTGACTCCAGGTAGAACAATACTTCAGCAAATTCCATGTTAAGAAACGCAGCAGGTAAAAAACCAACGAATGGAGCCACATCGACGCAAATGTAAGTGCAGGAAAAACCCTGGACAGAGATCCAGCATCTGGGGCTTATTTAGAGCAGCCAATCCTGGACTTTTTTGGAGGTTTATGGAAATGAAAGTACAAGGTAAAAAGCAGCATTGGGGTCATTCCATTGTTCATGAAGCGGTGAACGTACAGTGTGTGTAAAGTCTCCGGTTTAAGTGCTGTATGTGATTTGGGACGCAGCCCTCAGCTTTTTCTTTTGCGACACCTGACACAGTGTGAACGCTGATCCAGAACGACTCGAGCTTTATCGAGTCGTGTAGATTAAACGGCGATATGTTAGACAGCAAGTGAACATTTTATCCTTAACGTTGATGTTAGAAGCAGGAAAGGAGCGAGTTTTACATGTGGTCCAATCCAAAATCAAACAGATGATCTACTGTAGCTCAAATTGCTGAAAAGGTTAATGTTGCTTCTGATGGAGGTACACAGAGCAGCACAGTTACAGTATATTTGAATATTTGATAAGATTCCTGTTCTCAGAATAAATTTTCTTTCCTATTTTTATAAGTAAAATTAAGCTAATTATTAAAATGACCTTCTTTCGATTTATCTATTAACCAAGTGTGCCAATAATTCAGACATGAACCCGTTCATAGGGTTAGAGATCTCTTATGTTTATCTCGAGTGTTGATTTATAACGTTTGAATACCGTTGTAATAAAAGATATTTCTGCCATCAGGAAATTCGGTTAAACATTAAACCCTTGTGAACTCAAAACTGTGAGACGGTGTCTGGGAAATATGAAAGAATGCTTTCACTTATATGGGTGTGACTGACTCCAACATTGTGAAGTATAATATTAACCCGGTATCACGTACCTGCCCGGAGCTCTTTGCTTTCCTGTAAATGACCTTGTACTGCAGATCGTCTTTGAAGATTTCCCGAATAGTCAGCCTCTTCTTCTGCTCATTAAAGATGGCCGTGGCGATATCAGTTACGTAGAGGGTCATTTTACGCTCGGCACTGTTCACCTCGATCTTAAAATCAGGTCTGCTGATGTTTGCTGAGGAAAAAAGCCCCATGTTTACCACCTGACTTCTATTTCACTAGATAGATGGATAGACAGACAGACAGAGCTGATAAATGGATGGATGGATGGATGGATCTGCCAATTATGCCCACCAGATGGCTCCCAGTCGACTGGTGGTAATGCCAAGTTTCAAACTGAGGAGTTCAGAATCTCAGTGCTGATGTGGTAGTGGAGTAGGGGACGTGTTAGCTCAGTGGTTGCTGGTTCAAGCCCCACCACCACTTCTAGGTTGACGACCTTCAATTGCTCAAAAATTGTGTTTTCTCGTAATTGTACGTCACTTTGGATGAAAAAGTTATTTTTAATCTATCCTATCTATCCTATCTATCCTATTTACTTATCCATCCATCCATCTATCATTTTCATAATTCCTTTTTATAGAAACCTACTGTCTTTATAGGGGCAGAACCAGCCAGACGTCGAATGAGGGAACTCGACCAGGTCTGAGGTTTCTCCTCGCATGGGTTCTGACAGCACATCTGCGTTGTAGCTCCCTTTCAGGTCCTTCAGTCTGGCGGTCAGATCGCATTCGGTTTCATTCATCCTGATGCAAAGTGGAAGCCTTTGCCTGTTCTCTCCACGTCTGGAATTCGAATATAAAACAAGTTAAAGCTTCATAGACGTAGGCAAAGCGAGCTGAAGCTTGTAAAGGGCGTGAATTTTCCTGCCTGCTTCTACACTGCCTGCCTGAAATGCTGCAACTGATCTCAATAAGTTGAGCGAAGCCTAATCTTGCTGCCCTGGTCTTGCGCTCTTGTCTAGAAATCGACAGCATTATGAACCCGCCACGGCTGTATGCCAAAATCTACAGGGCTAAATGAGTCTTTTGAAACTCAACACTAAACAGGGATTAAGTCAACATATGTTACCGACCCTGCAAGCTGGGTTAATTTTTAACTTATCTTGTGTACAATAAGTTCTAGTTTCTGGGCTAAAAGCACTCCTGGTTGCTTTTTACGACCATGTCGTAAAACAAAATGGTGGTCTGTGTTCTCCTGTGTCCTTGTGGGTTTCCTCCGGGTGTTCCAGTTTCCTCCCACAGTCCAAAAACATCCAGTCAGGTGAATTGGAGACACCGAATTGTCCAGTGTAGTGGACAAATAGGAGGGTTGTGTCAGGAAAGGCAGCCGGATAACCAAATCAGAAAAAAATGAACTTCATCTAATAATAAGTCAAGACTTACAGCGAATACTCCACAGTGTATGAATAGTTTGTTGGTTTGGGCCTCCAAGTCAATAAAGTCTTGAAGTTGCTTGAAACCCAAGTGACGTCCTTAGCGGCTGGATAAGAGCCTGCAAGTGGAAAGAAAAAACAGAAGTTCTTTAATGATTAATGATTTAGGGCAGGGTGGGCTGGTATATTTTAACATGAGCAGATTATTTAAGCAAACTATGATGGAAAACCGACATATTTCACAATACTACTGTAACATGAATGAATTCTGCAGTGAGTCACGTTAAAGGTCGTGTCCTTATTGGGGACGGTAGAGGGACCGCAGAGACGCAGGTGATAAACAATCACCTGTGACTTGTGAGCATTTATTACTGTAATAATCAATAAATATTGCATATCAGTACACACTCCATTTGTTTTTTTCATTTACTCTCTCCCATGTTCGTAATTCTAACTGGTTTAGTTCTAAACCCTAGCAAGCTGCCTTGCCGTCTTACTACCAACATAGTAAGCTATTTAAGTAAACAGGACGTTGCATTATATTATCCTTGCGTATTGAAAATGCTTAACTTGGTATTCTCTCAGGTATTTTTCCACCTGGGATCAGGTCACGAATGCAGAAACGTAATAATTTGACGTCACATGATTCGTTAGCTCGATTTGTCCATACTTTAAGTCGAGATAAATCGCTTGTGACTCAAAAATGCTGAGCCGCTCGTTCGGGGTTTTCGCTGACATACTGTGCCAACAAAGTGTCTCTGTCTGGTGAACTGGCGCGGGTGTCTGAGTGTTTGTGCCTCCCAGTGCCTCCACCTGTGAGGTGCACCAGAGGTGCATTTTTCAGATCGGTCCGCACTTGTAAATCCATGATATGTGGGGGTTACGCTAGCTGGTGGAGTAAAGGTTTCACTAGTAAATTTGGGGGTAAATTTTTTTCCATCTCTGACTTCTGCCCTATTGTTCTATTCTGGACTTTCTATTCAGTGTTTGTGTCTTGGTCATTGTTATATTTGCATCTGTCCCCTTTCTTGTTAATGGTGATCTAGCCACAATATTATTTCAGCTTGACTGAACATTCGGTGCTTGGTTCTACTTCTAATCTCGGCCAGACGTATCCAGCCACGTTCCACCTGTGTTTTGTTGTTTTGCAAACAGCACAATTAGGAAGAGAAGCCTCAACAGACGTGAAGACATAAGACATACATACACAAACAAAACCAACAAAAGTCCCATTCCGGAGCCTAGAATGATATTCAGCTAACAGCAGGATAAATGATCAGTCCACAACATTAGTGCATTGGACCTGGTTTCATATAAAGTTTAAGTTCTCTGACCGCCACAGGGATTTAAAACAGAAAAACTGAACAATACACATTTTGCTGCTATGCTAATTATTCATTCTTTCTGTGTATCCAGGTAATAAACGAGCCCCTGGCCCGGTGATTATGGACCACGGCTGTAAACCACAGAAGGAACCTGGTCCTGAGTCTGTCAAGAGGCTGACAGTAAAGCTAAAGGAATTTCTGGCTGTGTATTTGTGTATC
>JAYDZG010000029.1:30088804-30103026 GCA_034509265.1 Microcambeva bendego
GAATCTGCGCAGCATGCCGTCAGTCATTGAGATCTGCTTATATATACATATACTGGCTGTAGCCTAGTGGTTAAGGTACTGGACAAGTAATCCGAAGGTCTTTGGTTCAAACCTCACTACTGCCAGGTTACTCCTGTTGGGCCCTTTAGCGAGGCCCTTAACCCTCATCGCTCAGAATTTATACTGTACTGTATAAAAGTGTCTTTTAAATGCTGAAAATGTAAATATAAATGTATACAATGAACTCCATGCTACTTCAGCTAAATTTAAAAATCTATTGACAAATGAAACTCTATTTTTAAATCTATTTCAGATCCAACACCTCTCAATACTAAACCCAACCTGTCCAAATGTCCCTAGAAAGCTGAACCGACCCACTTACCAGAAGAAGTGTGCTTCATAGTAAATGAACCTCTACAGGTTCTAATCCGTAACTCCCGCCTCCGCTCCAGGATCAGCCACTGATTGGTTAGTTAGACAGCTGCCGCTCCAGAATCGGTTCAGATTGACAGTGGTTGGCACAAACACTGCAGTAGCGACTGAAAATGTGTTTGTGGTGGCATATTTGGGGTTTAAATTATCAAAATGGCATTATCATTATATTATACATTTTTTTTCATCTTTCATGGCTGCTCTTGGAACGTAACCCCCATGAACGTCGCAGCTTTACTGCACGAGCGCAGCTCTAGCCACTCGCAGGTCAGATTTTTTAAAAGGTCCTTAGTGAGCCCCGACTGAAGCTGAAAAGTCTACCGGGCTGCTACATGCAGAAGAAAGAGAGTGTGAAAAGGCAGAGGAGGTGAGAATATTTTTATGTCTTCAATGAGTCGTAATTGAAGCAGCTCCAATTTGTGTGCACGAGCTTATCGCTCAACTGGGAGTGATGAGGTTCTGACTTTTATAGTGCAGTCAAGTAGCAAACATCGGGATATGCTCGCTCCGGCATTGTTTTTTAATGAGGCCTGATAAAAACAAGAAGCTGCTAAGTGAAGGGGGATATCATTCTGTGCGTAATCACTATGGCACTGATAGCACTATTCCTTCCTGCTCTACTGAATCAATATTGAAACCAATTCCCCTTTTCAGCTCACCAAATCGATGCATTCTCATTTAAATACCTCACCAGTGTTGGCTTTAGAGGAGAAGCAGGCAATTATGAACCATGTGCAATGGCAGCCATGTACAGAATAAGACAATATTTGCTATTCCAATGATGCTGACTTTGTAAAGAAACATACATTTTCTTATTCTTTTATAAGGTCTGTCTGAAAACCTTGGGTGTGTTCGGAAACCTAGCTCTCTATTTACAAAGACACATTTTTCGGCATCCCGTGCATGCCCCCGAGAAGTAGCTGTTCCAAATCCTAGATGCCTTAAAGTCCTCACTAGTAAGTCATGTTAAAAAAGTGTAGAACAAGTGAGCTAAGTGAGTTATTTGGGAAGGTTATCCTAGAATTCAGTGCCGCATGGCCGCGCTCTCAAAAAATAAACTGAGTTTGAATCTCAGCTCTGCTACCCAGGGACAGGAATTTTGGAGAAGATCCTTATAACTGCATCAAAGTATAATAATCTGTGCATGACTCTCCATGCACGATACACTCAGGTGAACAGAAGTGGTCAGCTACTGCACTCATGTCGGAGGGGATGTGTGAAAGTTAAGGCTCTCCTCGGTCAGGACTGGAGGTCAGCGGATGCAGAAAAAATGAAATGCGGTCGTGTAATTGGATATGATTAAAATGGGAGAGAAATGTATTCATTTATTTATTTTTAGACTCCATTTTAAATGCCACACTGTCCAGGAAATGACCGCTGTGTGTATAGTTCATGCCATTTTATGACAAAAGGTATAAGGAACAGCAGCGCAATAACTCCTCTATTTTTACCCTTCAATTAATTTCGGGACTCTGCGACCCCATTTGCGGCGATCGCATGCTTTATAAAGTGTCTGTGCGCACACGTCGCCATGCATTATTGTTACTCATTGTTCCTGCTGAACCGCAAGACTTGTGCCTTGCAACCACTAATTACTTTTCAAATTAGTTGTTGGAGCAATTAAATGCTTGGAGTGTGCGCTATGAATTTTCCAAACCCCGTCAGCTTCTTCACAGACGATGAGCCTCTTGTCTGTGTCAGCGCACATCTGCGGCTAATGCGAGCTGAAATTCACGTTTAAACTCATCATAAATATGACATTTCTATCGAGTACTGATGAGATGAGATGCTCTCCTAACGTAATCTGACTGTAATCAGCGGTTATCACGAGTCTGGGAGCCTAAATTGTCCGTTCTGTAACCGGGTCACGCCTTTCTACTAAAGCACTCGGTACAGTCATGCTTCATCTTGCTTGACACCGCTCTCTCTCTCTGCAGCTCTTGTGGGGTGTTCCCGGTCGTCAGCGGTCAGTATCTATCAAGTGGTCCAAGCCAGTGACAGGGTCATGGGCGACCGAGGCTCATCGATACACGTAGATCAGACTGCTGTAGATCAGACTGCTGAAGAAGTTAATGCTGCTTCTGATAAAAAGTTAGAGTTAGAGGTGGACTGACACAATATTAGAAATATAATGCTCATAATGGTATATATTGACAGCATATGTCAATATATAAAATTGTTTTCTTATAGGTTTCATATACGGTTGGCACAGATTTGGGTGTGTATTTATCCATGAACATGTTATATATGTACATGGGGATCTAAGGACCAATTTAAATTTAGTTTAATCTCAGCCTCTCCAGCGTCACATTTTATTCAAACGATGTCCTTTTCCAGAATATTGTGTCATGCAGCATAATTCAAGGCTCCGCCTCAACGTTCTTATTGTTGGATGCTATCAGTGACCAACTAAAACGGGGCCCACGTCCACTTAAAACTCATCAGTCCACAGAGCATCTTAAAAGGCCTGGAACCCATCGAGATGATTTTGGCAAATGTGAGACGAGCTATTATGCTGGGCTCTTGTTGATTAGCAATTGTTTTCGCCTGGCAGCTCTCACATAAATTAATTTTTCGACCCGTCTTTTTCTTATAGTGGAATCCTGACAAGTGAGCTCATCTGAAGAGAGCAAGACCAGCAGTTCTTTCTTTGTGACTGCCTGGATGAGTCATTAATGTACTCTAGGAGGAATTCTGGTACACTCGCCAATTCTGGAATTATTTAGCACCATTTATCTCTATTCAAACATAATGGCTTTTGATGGGATTTGCTTTCGTCTAAGAGGCAAAACCCTTTAATTGTCTCAACAAGAATATATATATATATATATTTTTAATTTTTTTATTTTTAAACAATTATTTCTGTGCTGTAGCTTTAGATTCTTTAGACTGGGCCATCAGTAGCATAGTCACTACTGCCAGGTTGCTGCTGCTGGGCCCTTGAGTGAGGCCCTTAACCCTAATTGCTCAGTCTGTATACTATAACTGTACTGTAAGTCGCTTTGGATAAAGGCGTCTGCTAAATACCGTAATTGTAAATATAAATGGACAAACACCAATCAATTCATATTTTTGTATTTTTAAGCGATACCAAACAGTGGAACTTTTCATGGATTATTCAGCTGCAGCTTCAAGTTAACATAAAAGTTAAACAAATGATCTAGGAAAAAGAAATACTACTATTATTAAAGTTCATTTTAAATACAGTATTTAGATTTACAGAAATTAAACATTTGAGCTAACCATTTGAGGTTAAACTGGTTAAAACGGGTCACACAGCGATTCTTCACTGTTTCTATCATGAATCACTTTTGATCGATAGTGACTACTTCAGACTGGGAACACCCCACAAGAGCTGCAGTTTTGGAGATGCTCTGATCTAGTTGTCTAGTCATCACAACTAGATACTTATACTCACTGGAATCTCATGCTCGCCCCTTTTTCCTGCTTCTAACATCGACTTTGAGGATAAAATGTTCACTGGCTGCCTGCTTTATCTTCATATTAACAGGTTCCATGATGAAGAGATGATAAGAGCAATTCTTTTCACCTGTCAGAGCTCAGAATGTTATGTCAGCTCTATGTGAATTTAAAGTGAATATTTGCATCAGACATAAGTGAAATTACAAATTTTAAACACTTTTGTATTCATACAATACAATGTCTTTTATTTATTCAATTCTGATTCTAGTACATCAGCATGGTGTCAGTGATCACGCTTTCGTAAAACTATTAAAAGCAAATCATTTTAAACCTTCATGTGGCAGCATGAAAGCACAGCATGTAGTGTGTGTGTGTGTGTGTGTGTGTGTGTGTGAGCCAGACAGCTCCACAGTCCTGCCATTTTTGCCGTTTGTATTGTTCTCTTTTTGTCCATGTGCTTTTTAAGTACTGCTTTATTCCCACCCCCAAATTATGCCGGTAGGTGCACTGGCTAGACGGTTTAGAAAACTCTTGAGGAAAGTCTTTTCAGAGGAGTGAAGGCTGTTAAGGCTGCCACTGAAGTATCGGGATATTGCAATGGTATTTAAATGTACTGCAGTGTCCACATACTTATGGCTATATGGTGAATCTTTGCCTCATGTATTAAAAAGAAATGTTGAGCAAAGTCTGTGGTAGTGAGAGACACCATGAACGAGTGAGCTAGACCTGAATGATGATTGTCATGAAAATTGCTTCAGTGCCGTGGTGTGCTTGGGATGCTCAGATAATTAAGTGTGCATCCGAGGCATACTCAACACATCAAATATAGTCATTTTCAATATAGTGAGAAAACAGTCGACCCTTGACTTATGAATGTACTCGGATCTGAAGTTCTTATGTTAAAACTGTTTTTCTCATAAGAAAATGTAAATAGAAGTAATCCATGTCAGACCTCCCAAACCCCCTTACTCCCTAACCTAAAGTCTATTAGCCTTAAATCTGAAATGACAGAACATACTTTACTGTAATAAACAATAATTAAGATCAATAAACTGTAGTATTGTACTGTACATGAATTTCATACACTGTACAAAGGCATTTCGTACCCCATCATACATCTCTCTCATTCTCTCACCACCACACTTCTCTGCTCCTTCTTTGGAACCATGTTGATATTGCATTTTACAAAATATCAAGAAAGCACTGTCAGGTATGCAGCCTCAGCCCTCCCGTGTACCTGCCACGCCCACCTCTCCAGCAGCATGGCGTGCAGGTACACCAGCCCCTTCCTGATTGGCTGCCTCCTGATTAAATTGTCCCCAGCTGCTCCATTTAAGGAGTATGCTGGAGCTCTGACTTTTGAGGCTATTTTCCTCTGGTTATGAAAATGCTGGATTTCGCTTCTCTGATTGGTAAGTCTCTGATTTTGTATTTTCTCTGGTTTATGATTTTCTCTGGTTTTGTGATATGTTCTGGTTCTTGCACCTCTCTGTTTTTTGTAATCTCTGGTCCTTGTTATTTTCTGCTAGTTTTGTGCATACGCTTAGTTTAGTGTATATCCTAATTTTCATGATTTTTATTTTGTACACCATTTTTTGATAGCTAAGTTTTTGTGTTTTATTATTAATATTTTTTTAAATTTGCTTTAATAATCTCTAGCCGTGTGTCTGCCTCTGTTGCCCTGTTTAGCTTAGCCTTACCATACCCCAACTTTGGCCATCCCCTTGTGCCCCACGCTGTTATAATAGAATAGATCTCAGACGTGTTCAGAGAGTTCAAACCCAGTAGATCTCTTAGATCCCTGGACTCAGGTCAGATAGTCGAGAGCAGAGTCTAAACTAAACATTGTGAGGCAACATTTAGATGTTGCAAAAAAAACTGGAACAGACTGAAAGATATTAGCGCTTTCTCAAATGTAGAAATGTTTAAGTCAGCTCAGAGTCCATAAAGTCACTCTAGACTTTAAAATCCTCTATTTAAAATGTTGCACTTTTATTTTACTTTTAGTTTTATAACTGTGTCTTAATAACTTTAATGTCTTAACTGTAAATCTAATGTTTGCAAAAACACTCTCTGAGGTTCTAGATCTCAAGAATGTTTTAATGCTTTTAATGTTTTGATGCTTTTATTTCTATTTTTTATGAAAAGGACTTGTCACTGTATAAGAGAGGTTCTATACAAATAAACCTGCCTTGCCGTACAATAATTTTATTTAGTAAAATATCAGAAATGCTTGTTGGAATTTGAAGGATGCCGGCACATTGACAGATTTACAGCAGACGCAGTGTGATTGTCCAGCGCCCAGTTCAATATAAGCAATTTGTGAAAACAGTTCCCACCATTACAAAAAGAACACAATAACACCGAATTAAATAAAATGTAGGAATAAAACTCTATACACTACTCACAAAAAGTTCAGGATATTTGGCGGGTGAAATTTCAGGATGAACCTAAAACACACTTAATGTGACCTTCTCTAAACTATTGAATGAACATGTCCAACTGTTCAGTGTTTCAATACTTTCTGTATATATATACAGAACATACACGTACATACATACACCGATACACCACCCAGCTCTTTAAAGTCATTAAGCAGATCAAACTAAACTCTAGATTGTACATAATGAGAGCTTAGTGGAGAGTATTTGTTAATGGTGAATTCAGATGAGTTATTTAAGGTGTCCAGTGGGCTGTGGTGTAATTATGAATTTACTGGTGATGGCTCCAGCATGATTTTTCACATCAGGCCATGTGTGGTAATGGCTTTTCAGGATTATCTGTTATCCAATTATAGGTGACTGACCTGTAAGGCCTGTGTTTGCAGACTCAGACTGGATTCATTACCTATCTGAACCTTTTTTGGGGACACTGGATTGGACCAGATTTGAGCTGGGAATACGTTAGATTGACCCCTGCATGTGCAGGCTGCTGGGATTGTGAGACGGATGAGTGTAGGTGAAGGAGATCATGGCCTGATCTAATATGGCAAAAACCAAAGGGACAGATTCATTCTGAGTCACTGAAGTACAAACACTAAATGAGAAGCACTCAGTCTCATTCGTTCTGCAGCAACCCTTGTTTTTTTTTCTCTCTGTAGCTAACTTTGGAGACTCTGCTGCCCGGTGGGAGGACGAATATGCACATAGTGATTTCTTAGCATGTGTGTGATTATCGCAGTAGGTTCTTAATAATACCAGTCTGTACGTGTGAGAGAAGAGCTGATACTGTATAAATGATAGCAATCAGATGATGCAGTGGATAAATAATAGTCATCCGGGCAGGTCGATAGATGGATGAATCCTGTGCAGAACAGATACAGTGTCTGGAGATTTCCAATCTGAGCTCTTCTGTGGAAATAAAACCCAATCAATCAGCTCTCAGATGAATCAACTGATGTTTGTGATCTAGAATATAGACTAATGCATAATTTGAAGCAAGGGTCAAGCTGTCCACATGGCCAGAGCATCCACAGACACTTATGTGACACATGGGACTTGTGGCAGGGCCTCCAGGCTATCACCAACTACCGACTTCTACTGTCGGTTCGAGGCACAGAATGACATGGTGGTGAGGAAGACCACCCCACCTCCCAATGACCAGGTGGTTCATGTCACCACAGCAGATGTGAGGAGAACTCTAAAGTCATCTTCAACATCTCTCTGAGCAGTGCCGTCGTTCCAATGTGCTCAAACACAACCACCATCGTGCCAATCAACTCGTCAGTGTCCTGCTTCAACGATTATAATCGCGTACCACTCACACCCATTATCACATCATGAGGCACATCGAGAACCTGCTGCCTCCCACCATGGACCCACCAAAGTTTGCGAACTGCTCAACGGACGATGCCATAGCCACCACACTTCACCTGGCTTTAACACACCTGGTCAGAAAAAAAAACCTTTTTATCTAGGATGCTGTTCATAGTGTTTGCTCGCCATTCAACACCATCAATCCTCAGCATCTGATTGGAAAGCTGAGCATGCTGGGCCTGAACACCTCTCTCTGTAACTGGATCCTGGACTTCCAAACTGGGAGACCTCAGTCCGTCTGGATCGGCAAAAACACCCCCGGCACCACCACACGGAGCCCCGGAGCTCCCAAGTTCTGTGTGCTCGCTGTGTATTGTCTTGTACTTTTTGTTCTGTGTTGCACTGTGGTCTCGGAGGAACTTGTTTTTGTTTTGTTCAATAAGTACTCTTATGTCTCTGAAATGATGACAATGACTCACTGACTCTGAAGGCTGTTAACAGTGTTGGGATAGTCTGTAGGATTAGCATTGAGTCAGATATGCATAAATATTATTACACCGATATTTATTTATTAATATGTTTCTGTTGCTTGATCGCTGTGTCTTCGTGTATGACAATTTTGGCTTAAGGATTAACATACATTAACATTAAACTGTTATGAATAGAGAATACACATTTTTGTGCAGTTGAATCTGGAATAGATCATGTTCCTGAACAAGTGTCCATGACATCTTCTGAATCATTCTTCGAGAATACAGTCTGACATCGCTACATCATATTGATGACCCAATAGGTCTTCTCAAAAGTGTACGCCACCATCCCGATGAGAGGTCGAGTGATTGAGTGAAGGGGTACGGGGTATGCACAAAATTACAATATATTACAAAATATTCAGGGCCTCTTTCGATTGAATCCCAAACCTATCTATCTCGTGTGTGTGTGTGTGTGTGTGTGTGTGTGTGTGTGTGTTTATTTTTTGGGCAGAAGGTTTAGACTGGCTGCAGTGCAATGCTAAGCTCTAAGTTTTGTCTCATTCATAGCTTGACCCACTGTGACATTATCTGTCTCCTTTAGACAATCTCTAGCTTCAGCCCCTAAGTCATAAATTTGACTGTAGTTTTTGTAGACTGACAAAACACAATTACCTCAGATAAACGGCCTCGTATTTTACACTTTATTGTATTAACTGCAGTAAGCACAAATGCAAAAATCTCATCAGCACGCTCCCTCACATGCTCTTGAATTATTTATTAGAATTATGTAGCATTTACTGTAATTGTGCAGCAGTGGCAGGTTTTTACCTTGAATTATAGAAGGACTGATTTTAGAAAATGCAATAAAAAGTAGAACGAGAGACTTTTGATCAGCACGTAACATCTTTCTGTATTTTTGAAGAGAACACAACGCATAACATGCACTTCTGTTTATGTGATTGCAAAGAAGCCATCTCAACTTCTCTTGTATTAGCAGACTAGACAAGACGGGACGGGCACACACGCAGAGAAGTTAAACATTTATTATTAATGGAACAAGACAGACATGTACAAGAAAAGATACACTAACAGCGGCAGGAGGGTTTAATAGTATTACTCACAAAATGAGCTTTTTATGCTAAAACGAGTCGCTGGTGCCACCTAGGTGTGACAATATGACATAGCACCCAAAATAGAAGCTGTGAAGTGTTCTCTATACACATGACCTAAGCTAATCAATTAACTAATTGCTTACTAAATAATCTAATGATGCTGAAGCTAACTTAATTAATCGCTAGACATATAAAAGATTAATTTAAACCCTAAGCTTAGCGAACACTAGCTAACAAAGCTAAGATCAAACAGACAGGGGGAAGAATCTTAAACTAACATGAACATGACAAAACCAAAATTTTTTGGTCTCCAACCAATGATCACAAGCTGCCATCTTAAATGCCTTCAGCTTATCACCTCAGACAAGATGCAGCTGTGGTGAGGTGACCAGTCACACATGACTATGATTATTATAGTTACACCAACCTAGAAAAGAACCGAAGCAACAGAACCGAAGCAGAAAAGTTCAGCACAATAAAGAATATGTATTAAGTCACAAATCTCAAACTCCCAGCAAATTGTATACTCAATAATCATATTACCTACATGCGATGAGAATAAATAAAAGCAGCCCCTCGATATTCTTCACTGTGAATTGCATTAGGACCACATGAACACTGGGCAAAAAAAAACAACCATTCCAGGGACATAATTATATAAAATGATCATGAACAACAAACACGGCCTTATCTTTATATGTGTGTTAAAACCCACTGTAATAGAGCAGTAGTCATATTTTATGTTTTAAATTTTGCAAATTCTGCAAATTCGAGAAGTAAAGTTTGGTGTTAAATTGCCCCTCAGAATCGTGAAGCTGAAGTCTGCAAGTTTATTTTCTATTTATTAATGCATTTCTCTCTTTTTCTTCCGATTAAGCTTAGCTAATTGGTCTAATGCTAATGGGACCGATTGGATCAGAGGACAGTATATTCACCTGCCGCACTCCCCCTCCGACATGAGCGTAGTTCCTTGACCCCTTCGTTTTGTGCTTTGGTGGATTCACACACAAGCCTCCTTCACTTCTGCGTAGGCGTCACTCTCCTAACCAGGGTCCTTTGCACAGTGTTTGAGGACCCCGCCCCCTAATATTTGTATTGATTTAACCTCATGTAACCAGGCAAGCCGCACAATGGTCTGGGGGCCAAAATGGACATGAGTCTTAAGAACTAGGATGGTTTTTTTTGTACACTGTCAGCAAAAGAAATAAACATTAAATAGCCTTGACGGCAGATCATACATGTTCATTATCCAATCTGCAGGAGAGTATGATGATCCAACATGATAAATGGGATAAAATGATATGCACAAAGCTCATGGAAATGCATCCAGTACTTGCAGCTGTAATTGGTTCTTCAAAGTGATACATTTTATTGATTTTTTTTATTTTATTTTTTTTTTATCCAAAATGACATACAATTGTAACCAAATACCTTTGAAGCAATTGAGGGATAAGGGCCTTGTTCAGGGACCCAGCAGTGGCAATTGGCTGTGATTCATCTTGAAGCAGTGACCTTCAGAGCTTCACCTCTACTAATGCATAAGGGCCCTGCTAATATTGTCAATAATTTTTGACTACTTCCTTTTTCTAGTTCAAGTAGACAAATGTCTAAACACAAAAACTAATTGATAAAAATGTCACATCCATTTAAAACAAATCCAGAACACAGAGTTCAAACAATCAGGGGGTCTAAAAAAAAAGCTTTGTATTTTAGATCATATTTTGGTTGGGACTGTTCTCGGTGGATAACACTGTCGCCTAGCAGCAAGAAGGTCCCAGGTTCGATCCTCTAGGTGTGGTGGTCCGGTTACTTTCTGTGTGGTGGTCCGGTTACTTTCTGTGTGGAGTTTGCATGTTCTCCCCGTGTCTGTGTTGGTTTCCTAATGCAGGTACGTTGAACCAAGACAGTGAATTGTCCTGTAGGTAGCTCAGCATTAGGATGCATAAAGCAGTACAGTGTAGTGCCGTTCCCAAGCCCGGATAAATAGGAGGGTTGTGACAGGAAGGGCATCAGGTGTAAAAAAAAAAAAGCTATGCCGGATCAATAATGCAGATCACAGAAAGAAAGAAATTATTTGTATCATATTTGACATTTCCAGCATTTAGCAGACCTTCATCCAAAGTGACTTACAGTTGAATGACTGTATACATTGCAAGCATTGGGTTAAGGGACTTGCTCAAGGGCCCAACAGTGGCAACCTGGCTGATGCGGGTCTTGAACCAGTGACCTTCTAGTTACTATTTCTGTACTTTAACTGCCGAACCAATAAGTAACCCAGTGTGTCCTCTGAACATGAACATCCTCCTACTAAAAGAGACCAATATTGGCAGCCCTGCGTTTAATTAACTTCCCTCTGCCAATACAACAGCACTCAGTCTTCTCCTTTAACATCTTATAGGGCTGGAGAAAACTGAGGAGGGAATTTGAGACCGTTCCTGTTTACAGAATCTCTCCAGATCAATGGAAGATCCAATGATGAGCCATTCGTCGTTTCTTGGCAGAGGCTGACAGAATTTCATTTAAAATGTCCTGGCCTATCATGCCAAGAACCTTAACACAGTTCCCAGGGCATTTTTCAGGAGGAAAAACATCCCCACAAATATCACTGACCCTCCACCTAAATTACCATTGGACATTTTTCTTTTCATTGCAGTCATTCTTCTTTTTTATGTCAGACTCACTTCGAGTCCTAGTGTTTGGTTCCAGGTGATTCTGTTTCTGATGACTTTGCTTGGACATAGTGTCTCAAGACCTAGCAACCTCAAGGTGCTATAATTTGCCGCAGCTATTTAACAGTGGCACTGGACAATGGGGCTAAACTACCTCTGTCTTCATCCAGTCATGTTCCCAGTTCCAGTAGAGTCTAATGTAATCATTATTTTTCTAACTAAAGAAACAGGAATTTGAAGTCAAGATCAACAGAACTCATGAAGCTCCCTTGTTTGAACTCTCTAGTATTTTCCCATTTTAGGAATTTGACTTGACTACCACGGTGGAGCGGCAATATCTTTCACTAGCACACCAGTGCCGAGAGCCTGAAATTCCCAGGTTCGTTACCACCGGTCGGCTGAGCAACACACTAGCCACTAGTGTGCACAATGCAGTGCCAAGCCCGGATAAATAGGGAAGGTTGCATCGTAAATGACATCAAGTGTAAAAAACTATGCCAAATCAATGATGCAGATCCTGACCCACTGTGGTCAAAAGAATTCGCTCAATTAAGTGCCACACATGTGAAGAGGCTTTAAATCATTTTCACACTTTTTCCAACTTCATAAAGCAAATTCCATCACTTTTCTACAGTCTCCTTTTATGATGCATTTTTCCAGCATTTAAATACAGTAAAAATGTTTTGGTTAAGTGTGAAGCCACTGATGCGTCGCTTCTTTTACATCATCGTCATCACCATCACCAACCCGGACCATGAACTCTCAGAACCCTAATTTTAGAAACAGGAAATTAAAAAAAAAAACTCCTTCTTTTTCAGCACGACAGGGCATGATCCAAAGGATTTGGTATGAAGGACTTTAATGCACTAGGAAAAAGCCCTGACCTCGACCCAATGGCACACCTTTGGGATGAATAAAAAAACCAATGAGTGAGTGAGCACAGACATACTACACAGCTTGGCCCATGGTTCTTAAAAAGTTATCACGTGTACACATATATAATATTACTGGTTAGAAAGGAGATTAAATACCCACTCTGCAATCCCTTATGTTAAATGCCTCAAAACTGCATTTCTGAAAAATCACAGCATTGATGGTTTACCCATTTTGACAGCATCTATAAGCATGCAATCAATTATTATTAATATTTTAGTTTTGTAATTATTCTACAGCATACATAAACTGTCGTAGGCAAGTTCATAAATCTCTTGAATCGACATTTTGAGCAAAATATTAAAATCAATAACTGCACGTTATGTGCTCATGTCAGACACAGAATCTCAACACAATGGTTATAGTACAACTTTTTCCAGATCAGTGCGCTGAAGAAATTTATCATCACTCACGATTTGCAGCTCGTCTTTGCATGTCCATTCGTAGATTTTTTTAACACTCCTGCACCTACAAACCTTTAAAGCATCTATGAACAACGCTACAGTGGATCCAACCATACTATATTTTCACTGAGAGTACATTTTAATAAAATATTAAGTTAAATATAAGTAAAATATTAGTGTAGAAATAAATTAACCACAGAATAATGATGCCCCTTTGTCACCATGCCGGGTGAATCTGCAATCTGAAATAGATTCCATCACAGAGAAGCCACTGAAACAGACAACAAACCCTTAAACTCTCCAGCATTTACAGTACGGATGGTATAGATACTATATACAGTGCATACAGAAAGGATTCACAGTGCTTCACTTTGTCCACATGTTTTTGTGTTAAAGCCTTATTACAAAACCGATTACATTCATTTCCCCTTAAAATTCTACATACAATACCCCATAATAATGAAGTAAAAGATTTTATGGAATAGTTGCAAATTTATTAAATAAAAGAACAAACAAAAAAATCTCAGGTACATAAGTATTCACCATTCAAAATTGAGCTCAGGTCCTTCCTGTTTCCACTGATCATCCTTGTTGTATTGACAACTTGATTGGAGTCCACCTGTGGTAAATCCAGTTGATTGAACATGGTTTGGAAAGGCCCACATCTATCTATATAAGGTCCCATAGTTGACAGTACATGTCAGAGCACAAACCAAGCCATGAAGTCCAAGGAATTGTCAGTAGACCTCAGACACAGGATTGTATGGAGGCACAGATCTGGGGAAGGGTACAGAATCATTTCTGCAGCATTGGAGGTCCCAATGAGCCCAGTGGCCTCCATCATCTGTAAATGGAAGAAGTATCTTCCTAGAGCTGTCTGAATTATCGGGGTAGAAGCTCCTTAGTCAGGGATGTGACCAAGAACCGGAGGGTCACTTTGACAGAGCTTCAGTATTGCCCTGTGGAGAGGAATAACTATTTCCGCTGCACTCCACCAATCAGGCCTGTACGGTAGAGTGGC
>JAYDZG010000029.1:30186693-30197405 GCA_034509265.1 Microcambeva bendego
TGGATGGATGGATGGGTGGATGGATGGATGGGTGGGTGGATGGATGGATGGATGGATGTGTGGATGGGTGGATGGATGGATGGATGGCTGGATGGATGGATGGGTGGGTGGATGGATGGATGTTTGGATGGGTGGATGGATGGATGGATGGGTGGATGGATGGGTGGGTGGATGGGTGGATGGATGGGTGGGTGGATGGATGGATGGGTGGATGGATGGGTGGGTGGATGGGTGGATGGGTGGATGGGTGGATGGGTGGGTGGATATACATTGGATAGATTTTATATCCTTCAGTAGCTTAACAAGCAAAATGAATTCATACAAACAAAATAATAAAGGTATAGCAAATGCAAAGCTTGCATATATACAATAGTCTACAGAATAGTCTATGCAAGTGGTGCATTTGTGACATTTCAGAAATGGGCTGCAAACAGTAAACCCTGTTTGGACAACCATGGCCTGAAGTGCCAACGATCCTGCTGAGATGAAAAGATCTCAAGAGATTTGTGCTACTACAAACACATTTTACCCACCCCAGCCTTAAGAAATGAATGTAATTCAGGAATTTGCAGGAATTAAAAGGCAATATTTATGATTTTTAAGACTTGCTGTTGCATCTGAACTAAGGACACTTTCCAGCAGGTGCCAAAATCAATGCAGCTCTTTTAATACTTTTATTCTCCAGCTTAAAATATTCATCAAACGAAAGCTATGATGGTTCGATTCTGATTCATGACTTGTAAAACTGACCCTGTAATGCTAAAGCTCTTCATTCAACTGCTTCAGTTGAAATGCAACCAAAGCTTTCAGATTGACAGAAGGCATGAAGAAAGGACAATATTCTTCATCACAAAGGCAAGGGGGTCATACTTAAATCACTAGTATTCCCCAGGTAACTTTTGTGTGAGCGTGTGTATGGATCGAGGTTAAACAGCACCTGCAACTTTATTCAATAAACCTATACAGACACCTAAAAATAACTTTACTTCTGTGTCACAATTTAATACAAGGCCAATAACATTAATGATCATAGTTATGCAGATGACAAACAGATACATCTGGCTCTCTCACCAGATGATTACAGCCCAATAGACTCACTGTGTCATTGACGGGCCAAACCTTCCTCCAAGGCAAAACAGATGTTGTGTTCGGAAGCAAAGAGAAGCGGATTTGTGTTAGTGAATAGCTTAAATCTAAAAAGTCTTGGCATTCAGATAGATAAAATCTCTACACTGACTTATTATCAGTTATAGAATAGAGTTTAAAGTTCTGTTACTAGTCTGTAAATCACTGAACGGACTCGGTCCAGAATCGATCTCAGACGTGTTTAGAGAATACAAACCCAGTAGATCTCTTAGATCCCTGGACTCAGGTCAGCTAGTCGAGAGCAGAGTCTAAACTAAACATTGCGAGGCAGCATTTAGATGTTTCGCTGCAAAACACTGGAACAGACTGAAGGAAGATATTAGAGCTTTCTGAAATGTAGAAATGTTTAAGTCAAGATGATTTTGTTTCCTATTCTCTCATGCATGTGATTGAGCTCTAGGTTCTGCTACTTTATTTAAAATGTTGCACTTAATGTTTGTATTTTTTATGTAAAGCACTTTGAATTGCCACTGTGTATGAAAGATGCTTTACAAATAAACTTACCTTGCCTCTATGTGAAATACAAAGAGATAAAATAAAACGAGGACACAGATTTATGTCTATTATTTGAACGTCTAGATAGTGAGTGAGTGTTTGGATTATGAACTACAGGCTTGAATCGATTCCTCATTTATTTATGGTCAGTTTTATCACAGCTTATTTCTGTCATTGGCGTGGTTGGTCCATTCAGCGGATGAAGCTCATCAGTCCATCTCTGGTGCCACTAGAGAACATGCTGGCACTAAAGAACATGCAAACTCTAAACAGAATGGACTTGAATAAGCAAGGCAAAATATAAAACCCTACAGCATATATTATATCTCACACCAACAAGGCATAACATGATTTCCACTGAATATCTCATCATGGCCCCGGTTAGTGGGTAGAATATATTACTCAGCAAGTGAACATTTTATTCTCAAAGTTGATGTGAGAAGCAGGAAAAAGGGCTGAGTTACAGTAAGTTATTACAGTATGTTACAGAACAAGCAATCAGGTAAAGTCCTTGGGGTGAACCGTGGTAGTAAAGGGTCTTTACCCTTCAGTAGTGGAGGAGGTAGTCCTCACAGAGCTTCCACTGCACCGTTATTCCTGTACGTCACGTTATTTGGGTGCTTATTATCACCGGAGTTGCTGTTCCGCTTACATCTCTCTCACCGAATGTGAAATTTCTTCACATCTGGAGAAACGGAGAAAATTTATTGCAAATTATGCGGCACTGTAGTCAGATTGTGGGCTGAATACCAATTTCCTTTCCTCAAAGACATCCTGCGATCGGCGCCACCTGCTTCTCGTACCCGACTGAACCCTTTATCACGGATCCCCACGTGGAGTCAACAAATAACAAATCCAAGTTTTCATTTTAATAAGAAATAAAAGTTATCTCGTGCAGGTATTAATTGGTGAAGATAAATAGCTGCAGAGCTTGTTGACACTAACAGACTGGAAATTAAAATACTCAGTCTACAATCAATATAATTAAATGAGTCAGTCTTTGTGGTCATTTTCTTTTTCTTGATGTCGGATGTAAATCGGCGTTTCGGTTCCTCCTTAGATTAGCAGTCATTGCTTAAGTAAGTAAATAAGCACACACTTACACGCTTCATTTTACTTCATTATTTATTTTCAGGCCATCTTTATCTTAGTACTGTTTCCTACTTACAAGTCTTATCCAACCAATTAAATTATTCTTTTAGATAATCCTCAAATTAAACCGAGGTCTGAAGAAGCCAGGAAGACTGGATTATCTAAAGCCAAGGCCCACGGAGAGTCCAGATCCAAGGCTTTGGGGAGAGGTGACGGAGGAAGCCGCTCACACTTGTTAATTTCTTTGTCAAGAGTCACAAATCTGGTCATTAGCACAGTAATGCAGTTTCTCCTGAACTCGACTTGCCTGCTATTAACATCTCCACACCTGAGACCAGCTCGAAATCCCAGTTACAACTTTCCGTCCGATAATACAGTTATAATGCAGATAATACAGTGTGTGTGTGTGTGTGTGTGTGTGTGTGTATGTGTGTATTTATTGGTAATGAGTGTACCTTAATGATTATGAGGATAATTCACAAACACAATTATACATTATACATTTTTATAAAAGTACAGTGTGTCTGGACACTACATTAAGAATTTCAATCCTTGTTGTTATTTTCCTCTGCGATGGATTTTTTTTTCCTTCTTTAAGATGCTCCCATTAGGTGTCACAACAGCTGATGGTGATCTGCATGATTGATCTGGCATAATTTTTACACCTGATGTCCTTCCTGACACAACCCTCCCTATTTACCCGGGTTTGGGACCAGCACTACAACGCAATGATTTGTGCCTCCTAATTGCAAGGTACCTACAGGACAATTCAGTGTCTTTAATTAATCTGGATGCATGATTTTTGGACTGTGTGAGGAAACCGGAGCACCCAGAGGAAACCCACACGGACTCTTGGAGAACATGCAACTGAACCGCCTGGGGATCAAACCCAGGACCCCCTGCTGTGAGGTGGTAGTGCTACCCACTGCAGAATGCTTTGTTTTCAAATGTGTAAAGGGTAACTGAAGAGGAAACACGTTCAGTGCTTCTGTGTTCTGCGTGTTTCTCAGCGTAATTATGAGAAAGATGTTTACGACTTTACAGACTTGTAAAACAGACACAGAAAATGTGCTGTAAAATCCATGCAGCAAACAACATGACAGAAGCCCGAAAAAGAATCTGTCATTTTACTGCTCACTGAAGTCAGTCATCAGTGAAAAAGATGGTAATGTTTTCTACAGCGACTGCTATAATGACAACACCTAATCCTTCTTCTACAGGCAATTACAGATACACCTGTTCTCATTATCTCCCATAAAACCAGATCTGTATGGAATACGGTGCTTCTCATTTATACACCTACATGTGTGCAGTACAATGAAATATTTTATTCCATGTTTCAGATTGCATGGTCCAGGGTTCACACCCTGTCGGAACGGTCCGGGTACTTTCTGTGTGGTGTTTGCATGTTCTCCTCGTGTCTGTGCGGGTTCACTCTGGGTGCTCCGCAAAGGATGAAAATGCAAAAGGAGGAAGGATTATTTGCAGTGCATATTACTTAAAATGCTCCTACTCAAGTGCCTATGAAGCAGTCGATGCTTCCTTAGCCGAGAAGGAAATCCCAGCATTCAGTGCGGCAAAGCTTTTCTTAAAAAAATTAATAGTTCTTTTTAAATGTAAGTAAATTATTATTGATTTCTAATTTGCATAAAGGTGCCCAAGTGTCACATATTAGAGACAGTTTTTGCCTCGGCGCGTAGGGTTAAAAGGCCTGAGGTGAACTGTGTTAGCTTAGTAAACTAAAACTGGGGTGACATAATTGCGTCTCAATCAAGGGTTGCAACCACTGGGCCACAGACCAGTACTGGACTTTGGGTCATTTATTACACGGCCGTACTAAATAAATAATTACAAGAAATAATTACAGATCCGTATAAGTGCAATGCAATTTCCAGAACTATTGTGTCCCGTCACCACTAGGTGGCAGCAGTGTCTCATTGCATGAATTAAAAAAAACTCACAATGTTTTTTTTCTTTCTAACATTATTCTACTTTAAATCCTAATACTTTAAAGCCTCACCCGCCCTTGATTTTGATGCATCCTCTCTACTGAGGCAGTTAGGCAGCAAGGCAGCTCACTAGGATACTGTCACTAAATGTGTAATCCATTGTAGTAATAAATGTTGTATTTTATTAAATAAAGATGAAAAAGAATATATGGACCGAACCTGACCTTTGTACTGTTCTTTAAAGCGAGTGCACTTGTCTGTGTTGTTTTCTGATGTTATTAGAGACTCTAGTTTGCTAGAACATGACCGCTCAGTTTGGTCTGCACAAACACCCCCCCAAATAAATAAATATATAAATAAAAATAAAACCTTCCTTCACACTGTACTTCTTCTTGTTTGTGCAGTAAATCTTGGCTCAGTGCCTGGAATGGTTATTGCTTGGCATCAGAACGCATTTGCAATTTCTTCCGCCGTCATATTTCAGGCACAGCAATATCATTATTGACAGACCCGCTTCAGAGGCTGGGGCCTGGGGGTTGATAACTATTTGCTAGCGAGCTCGAGTTTGAGAGTGAACTTGGTAGCTCTGTGCTTAAGGTACTGGACTATTGATTACAAGGTTCGCTAGGCTTGGGATAGCACTGTCGCCTCACAGCAAGAAGATCCTGGGTTCGATACCCAGGCGGGGTGGTCCGGGTCCTTTCTGTGTGGAGTTTGCATGTTCTCCCCGTGTCTACAGGGTTTCCAACAGGAGCTCCAGTTTCCTCCAAGTCCAAAAACTTGCAGTGATGTGGATTCGAGATTGAATCATCCTGTAGGTACCTAACCACTAGGATGCACAAATCCCAAGCCCGGATAAATAGGGAGGGTTGTGTCAGGAAGGGCATTTGGTGTAAAAACTGTACCAGATTAAGTGCGGATCATGATCTGCTGAGGCGACACTTAAGAGGAGCTGAAAGAAGACAAAATGACTTCCTGTTAGTTTAGGGATTTATTCTTAATATTTCCAAGTCTCTAAGTTAGCATAGCTGTTATCTTAGCATTAGCCTTTAGCCTTGTCATCCAGGTTAATGGTGATTATTCCTCCCCGTGATCACAGTGTGTATTGCTGAGAGTTCTCTGCACCCCTGTCCTGCTAAATCATCTCTGATGGGCATAATACAACATGACACAAGCTTAGAAAATGTTGACTTAATAATAATATTTTATTATCTATACATTCATTTAATGAATCACTTTATCCTGGTAGTGTTTTAAGCTTTTTATTGATAAACACACTAAACTTCTTTTCTGGATCTTTTTAATCCGTATGTTTACTTGTTCTTTTGTGTAATTATTCATCCAGAGTTAAAATGTTCGTGTACTTGCTTTTTTTCTTTCTCATTTATATTTTTGGATATTTTTACATTTCCTTCTACGCAAGTTTACTGGCACATGAAGGGTCTTCCTCTTCTTCTACCAGAAAACACTCAAAGTAGTAAATAAACACTCCAGACAGGAATACTGAAGGTACGGATTAAACACTCAAGCCAGGAATACTCGACGCAGAAATAAAACTCTCAAGGCAGGAATACTCAAGGTCGGTATTAAACACTCAAGGCAGGAACACTCAAGGTAGGAATTAAACACTCAAGGCAGGAATACTGAAGGTAGGAATTAAATGCTCAAGGCAGAAATACTCAAGGTAGGAATTAAACACTCAAGGCAGAAATACTGAAGGTAGGAATTAAATGCTCAAGGCAGAAATACTCAAGGTCGGAAATAAACAGTTAAGGCAGGAATTCTCAAGGTAGGAAATAAACACTCAAGGCAGGAATACTCGAGGCAGGAATAAAACACTCAAGGCAGGAACACTCAAGGTAGGAATTAAACACTCAAGGCAGGAACACTCAAGGTAGGAATTAAACACTCAAGGCAGGGATACTCAAAGCAGGAATTAAACAGTCAAGGAATACTGGAGGCAGGAATAAAACTCTCAAGGCAGGAATACTCAAGGCAGGAAGATGCTCCAGTTTTTGCTGATGCCGTGTCAGTGTTTTGTGTTTATTTCTCCAGTGTTATGGTGTGTTTGGGGAACGCCACTGATGAGTCTTGTGAAACCGGTAACTACATGGTGTTAAAATGTTAATATAAATAAGTATTAGCTCTTATTATCCTGACTGCATGTATTTGTTTTGTGGGAGGAAACCGGAGCTCCTGGAGGAAACCCAGGATGCCGCACTACCCACCGAGCTACCCCTAGTAGTTTTTCTATCATGATTAAATATCTGTGCATGGGTTCTATTGCCTCCAGAAGTTTTGAAGTCAGATGAATCATCATTAAAATGCTAACACAGCTGAAAGCGTAAAGAAGGTAGGAGTCAATATTCCAATCCGTTATTCTGGACTCACGTCTGGCTGCTTAAATTTGGAGATGAATAATCGGTGATGAGATCTCTGATTTTACCGCTCAGTGATACATCGAGAAGCAACAACGTCACATAAGACTGTTAATCGCGGTACATACGTATTGATGTGCACCACAAATCCATAAATTACGTAGCTCTTGCCATGGAAATGATCAGTTGTTCATTTATTTAACTGATAATTTACTCTGCAGCGTTCACGTCAGGGACGTTCTATTCCAGACAATTAATTACCAGCTCCTGTCCAATCAGATTCGAGGATTTCACAGCGCTATACATAAACGGTATAATAAAAAAGAATTCCCAGTGCGAACAGGAAAGGAACTAATTACCTTCACGTTCCACTATTATCCGCGTTCTGGAGAAAGTGAATGCTGTTTTTAATTTTTAAAGACACATGAACTAATGTGGTGTACCATAATAGCCCAGCTGTAAATCCAGAAGCTGATATTTGGGTGGAGTGTTTGTTAGGCCACACTCTAATTAGCGCTATTCAAGCCGCATGGAATAATGAAGTAATGAGAGGCTGTTTTCATGTGCTCTCCAAGAAAGTGGCATTCCTTTCCACCTCGCTTCTTCTGATTCCTCCGTCTCGGGCTTTGAGGACGTCCACCGCTGTGAGCGCTCCGCGAGAGAGGAGAAGATGAGCGGGGAGGGCTGTGATCAGGACGCTATTGAGCCAGGATTCTTTGCACCTGGATCTGAAGAAAGAATGCGTCTTAGATAAAGGCTTTGTGATTCACAAGGTCAATTAGCATACAAATCTCGACTTCGTGTTCTCCGCTTGAGCGGCGTCCTGCCAGACGCACGTGCAGATGCTGGCACGCGGTGCATTTCATGGTCATATTAATGGCTGTGCTGTGGGTTGGGTTACTCTGCAGGCCTTGTAGCATCCTGCACTGAGATCTTATGCTTTCATAATGATAATCAAGGGCAGACAGAGGGTTATTAGAATCGAATAGAATCAGGTGCAGCAGAGAAAAAAACTTGCACACAAAAAATCAAATCCCTTAGCAATTCGAGAATCTTATTTTTATTTCTTTCAAATGCTGTCTTTTTTGTTATACTTATATTTTCCATTAAATCTTAAATGATAGAACAGACATGACTGTAATAAACAATAATAAAGAACAATACACAGTAGTACTGTACACACACACACACACACACATTTCAGTTCACCATCACACATTTGTCTCATTTTCTCACCACTCCTTCTTTAGGGTCATTTTACTATTGAATTTTACAAAATAATAATAAACCGCGGTTAACATCTTGCCATTCAAACCCAGATGAGGTGGCACGAAGCTCTAGCATGTCAGATAACGTCTCCGTTCGTTAAGTTGTAAATGAATACGCTCATAAGAGTTTTTACCCAATGGATCATCAATAATAATTTATTTACCATTGAAAATAACTCTGTGTAGAAAGTGAACTAGGTTTCAGACGTCACATGTTTTGTTTGGTTCGTAAGCTGAGATTTCTTCCAACGTTCAACCGTTCATAAGTCAAAGGTCAACTGTAGTAATAAATGTGTGTATAAGGTTTTCATTTATGTTTATTGCAATTAAACTTGACCTGAATAGTTTGGTTAATTTATTTATTTTGTTTAATGTTATAAGCTCAAATGTTCAAGGTGCAAATATGTCCGTGAAGACAAACGCTTTCACTATAGGGGCAGTTTAGAGCAATCGAGCTGTTGGAGGTTTGAAAAGTGTAGCCCAACACAAGTACCCGGAGAAAACAGGTACTCGCTACACCTGTCTGTCACAAAGGCGGCATGCGCATCTAAATTGCAGGATTCAGCTGCACAAACGAAGTGATTTAAATGCACGTCCTTAAAAGCCGTTTTTTAGAAAGCTTTTCCTAAATTGCAGTTTCCGTTTGTCTTTTTTTGTCACTGAGCTCCGCTGCTCTCATTGTTCTGCTTGCCTCCGGAGTCTACGGTGTGCTCTCGGAGAAGCGGCGTGTACGAGTCTTCCTGTCAGCCTTTGATGAGATTATAATTGCCGTGGTTTTAAAGGTCAGATTTACAAGCGGCACCGATACGTGTCATACGAGGCGACCGCGGTGATCGATGGTGCACCTGACTACGTAACAGGGCCGTTTCGCCATCCATAACCCCAAATCAGCCCTTGCGCCATTGATTGCGCTCTGTGGGACGGGATGTCTTAATAAAATAAATCAGGCCTCTGCGCTCGGCCGTGATGTGGTAGAGCTCCACGTCTCTTTAAAGCGCCGGAGCATGGACAACGGCTCCCGGAAGCACTGTTCCACGCAAAGGAAATATTATTCTGCAATCGGCCTTAACAAATAATGCCTTGATCATGATGGATTGTCGCAGCGGACAGTATGACTTAGCCGTCTATGGAAAATCAGGTGCTCATTCGGAATATCGATTAGGACCAAACACGTCCAAATAGGACTTTTCTGTGGATATGGGACTGAAGGGAAGGTCCATTTCACTTCGTTATGTCTTACACATGACAAGTTTAAGGGCAACGTGGAGTGTGAGTGTACATATTTCTCCACACAGGGCGTCGAGTTTCAAGGATATAAAATAATTAAGCTTTTATAAGTTCTAAGCAGCGATTTCTGTACATTATAAGTTTCATACACCTCTCACTTGTAATCTTTGTAGCCATTTTCACATGTAAAAGCCGCTGGCAGACTTATAATTTTCTTTGCTGCACCTGCCTTTAAATTCCACCAAGGATTTTCAATCAGATGTTAATGTGATGACTGAGAAAGCCACTCCAGGACCTTCCAGGGTCTTTTGTTCAGGTTTGGTTGACTAGGAGGTGTGCTCTGGATCATTGTTTCATTGGAAAGTCCATTAATAACCAGGTTTTTATTTGTCAACAGAAGACCTCGTGTTCCTCTTTAAAAGGACCTGGTGTTTCTGAGAATTTATGATGTCAGGTGCACAAATCACCCAACACCATTAGCGAGCCACCTTCATGCTTGATTGTGGGGACGGTATTCTTCTCGTCATAAGCCACTGGTCCAAACAGTTCCAGTAGGGTTTAATCAGCTCATAGAACTATCTCTCAAAACTCTGCAGTCTTATTTCAATTCCTTCTAGCATATTGTAGTCGACTTTTGAATATTGAAGCATATTGACAAATCGAGGCTCTCTGGTCCTGTCCTGTTGTTTTAGAGTTGAGGTGAAGATGTTCACACCAAAACCTTGAGGTCTGTACTGTTATGACGATCACCACACATTACACTAAATTTATGACATCGCTCTGACAAAAATAAAACAACATGACTAATTTTATGAAACGGTGTCAGTAGGCTGAATAAAACTGCATCACTCTGGGCAGCTGGGAAGCCGAGTATTGTAAAGCTGAGCTCACGTCACCAAAACTTATTTCCCTGTCTGTCACTCCTCAGTGTATTCAAGGCAGTGATTTATGTTCAGCTGTGTTACACTTTAATGAAAATTCATGTACGCCGCCTCATCCCTCAGAGTCTGTCAGGAGTGAAGACCACTGAGGAGAGACAGAAATAAATTCCAGTTTAATCATTATTTCATGAATCGTTATTATTTTCTATTTAAAGGACTTTGTGAAATGTAAAAAGAGATATACGGTCGACTCACATTATTCTGACCACCACATAA
>JAYDZG010000029.1:30323878-30337857 GCA_034509265.1 Microcambeva bendego
CAGACAATTTTCAATATACAGGACAGGGACAATAAATACAGAACAGTGCAGAAAGCCCACTAGTAGTGTGAGCAGTATATAAGGTGTGGATATGTCCATTGGAATAAGTGTAAACAGTGTATTTTAGCAGCCAAAGCGACCTTTATCCAAAGCGACTCACAGTACAGTATAGAGTCTAAACAATTGTGGGTTAAGGGCCTTGCTCGAGGGCCCAACCTGGTGTTGAGGTTTGAACTGGCGTCCTTTGGATTACTAGTCCTGTACCCTAACCACTACGACTGGCTCCTGATAGACACTGACCAGTGCAGACCGAGAACACCCCACAAGAGCTGCAGTTTTGGAGATCCTCTGACCCGCTCGTCTTTGACCCTTGATTCTCACGCTCGCTTTTCTGCTTCTAACATCAACTATTGAGAATAAAATTGTAATTTATTACCTAATAAATCCAAACAACTAACAAGTGTCGTGATGAAGAGACGATCAGTGTTTTTCACTTGACCTGTCAGTGATCAGAATGCTATAACTGCTCGGTGTAGATGGATAGATACTTCATTGAGCCCAAAGACTGGTCATCAGAAGGGTTCTGGTTCAAATCACCCTGGTCAGATAATATCCTGTTACAGAACTGCAAGCTGTTTTTATAAATTAGTAATAAATGAGAATTTATATGCATTTGAAAGGGACTCTGTTGGTTGCTCTGCATGCATCCAGCATATTTGTAATGTTTTTGGTCATAAAAGTGCCGCACTGGATGCCAGATGTCAGATTATCACCCAGAATTAAAATGTCTCAGTAGGGGCATTTTAAGGAATCCTGGAATTTAGACACGCCGTCTTCTCAGGACTGCAGCATGACGTAAGATTGTGTGTGTGTAGAAAGACTCTCTGGTTTCCTTCCCTTAACGATACTGGGTTCATGATACGCTGAAATGAAACTGAAGACAAGAAATGACAACATTTCCCTTCATTATTTCTCTTTAAATAAAATATGGAACGCTTTTATTTCTGATCTATGAACAAACTATGCAAAACGAGTCTGAGTTAAGCCCACTCCGCTGAAAAAAACAAACACCTGGCAACCGCGTGTAGCGACGTCAACCATGCGAGCTGAGTAGCACCAGCGCCCTCTGCAGTTTACACTCATTTTCCACCTTTGACTGTCTTGCGGTGCATCGTTACATCCCTGGAAAATGAATCAGTGTGATTTTACTCACACAATCACCGAGTCTTCGAGTGTGAATGAGAAAACACCGGAGACTTGAATGAGGGAAATCAAGGCGCTGGGCAGAGCACTCGTCGTCCGGACGCTGTTGAAAGGCTCTTGAGCTTTTGTCTTTAAGTAGTGATGGACCGCACCACATCAAACGTATTCTTCTTAGAACAAAGCGTTTAATGAAGTGCATTCATATCCTGCATTGATTTCTCTGTGGATCAGGCAGGTCTATCACTACTGCTACTGAACACCGGCACCTCAGATCAGACGTTTGAGGCAGCTGAGGCTCGTACAGACTTATTATGGGCATCCAGTATTTTAGAAAAGAAAAAAAAACCAGATTTCTTCTTTCAATATCGTATTGGTGTGGGTGTTTTGTCAGCATTATGTACTTAAAAGCACTTTCTTAATAAGTGATTAACTGAAAGTACAAAAATACACCGGTCTCAGGTGTCTATCAGACCAAACAAGCCAAGCCCAGCAACATGGATGCAGTTATTTCATATTGATTTTATCTATTGTACTGTACAGTGAACCCTTGACTTACGAACGGGTTTGTACTAACACACACATTCTCATTCTAACGAAAGACGTGTGTGAACCAGGTACACAGGCGTGAATAAATAATGATTAAAGTTGGATCTGCATAAAGGCGTACGGATGGAGACGTTAGCCGACACGCTAACGCTTCCTGCCACCTCGTGCCGTTGGCTTGAATGGTTTTTACTTATAAAGCTGATTATGAAGTAAGACAGCAGACATATAGTACAGTGGATGGTACTATATTAAATTTATATATTATTAAAATGAAGCCAAAGAAAGAGCAGAGAGTGTGGTAGTGAGAAAATGACAGAAATGCATGATGGGATACGGTAGAGCAAACGTACTGCACTGAAATGTGTGTTTACAGTACAGTACTACTAAAGTATTTTTGACATTAGAAAGGTTGGGGTCATGGATTAATTCGATGTACATTATTTCTTATGAGAAAAATAGATTCAACATAAGAACATTCAGACTTAAGAACAGAGTACAGGTCTTAATTCCTGGTATGTGAAAGATCTGACTCTGATATGATCCAGCAATAACTGTTGATGCTTCGTGAAAGACTTGAGTATCCATCTTTCCCAGCATCCAGCTGTCTCGGTAGTGACCCGTCTTAATAAGACATTAAAACGCCGGCGTTCTGCAGCAGTAATGTAGAACGTCTCGGCGTTCTTATCGTGTCTGCCGAGGCAATGAAGCAGTTTCACACTAATAGCAGAGCCAGTTTAATCTTAATGGTGCGTGCTGTGATATCCGTCCAACGCGGAGCATGTAAACAGCTGTGAGCTGCAATAAAGGAGCCATCATCAGGTAGCAAAAAAAAAAAAAAAAAGGACTCGTCGCCCCGGACAAAAAAAGACGAAGGAAAAAAAAAGCATCACGGATTTGTAGTTTGGTTTCAAACGGCTGCGCGTCTCCGCGGGAAAGAAAAGATCAGGAAGCACAAAGCGGGCTTTTAACAAGCAGCATGTTCCGCCGTTAAGATATCGATTGAAGAAGCACGGCGTGCCGCGTTTCTATAGACGAAAACAAAATGGAAAGGTTACGCGCCTCCCTTCGCTTCTCAAAATCTCCAAGAACAAAGAGGAGAAAGAGAAGAAAAAAGAAAAAAAAAAAACGCCCGCTTATCGGATTTTATCAGCAAAAAGACAGAAAAGAAACGAATGTTCCGCTTTGACTGACTTGAAACGGATGAACCCGTGTTCGCCTCTGACCGCCGCTCGTGCTTCGGCACCACAGAGTCGACAAGCCGGGATCTCCGACCCGGCAAAGCCATAGAAGACGCTCGGGCCGGGCCGCCCCCCCCCCACCCCCACACACACACACACACCGGAGCACTGACGCTCTAATCAAAAGCGCGGCAGCTTCATCCATAGTCATTGTTGCACTGGGATGTCAGGCTGAATTAATATCTGCCTCTTTTGGGAAGACGGTGTTTCCGCTAAATGCCAGAATTTTCTCACCCCGGTTTAAAGGAGCTGACAAAGAGGGTGTGTGGGGAGGATCTGAAAGCATCGGAGATCTCAGAAGGAGTCGGAGTCGATGCGCGGGCGCAGTTTTCCGACTGGATGAAAAGGACCCGCTGCCTCCATGGCTCTGGAACCTGCTTAGAAATTCTGGCTTTGATTTATTTGGAGAGTCAGCCGCATTAGGACTAAATGCTCCGCGGCGGCGCCTCGCGTCTTTGATGTTCGCCGTTAAAATGAGGGGCGCTAATGCAACAGGCAACTACAAGATCACAAACTGTTCTGTTACTCTTAATTAAAGGGTCTTTACGAAACGGGGTGAAAGCGTACCCCGATGTGTTTACGTACATCGATCAGGCAGAACATTACGACCACCTTCCTGATATGGTGTCGGTCCTCCTGTACCTGTGCTGCTCTGTGTATCCTGACTCTATCAGAAGCAGCATTAACGTCTTCGGAAGTTTGAGCTACAGCAGCCTCGGCCGCTCATGAACCTGTCGCCGGTTTACCACCGTTCCCTCCTTGGACCGCTTCTGATAGATACTGAGCACTGCAGGCCGGGAACACCCCACAAGAGCTGCAGTCTGGGAGACGCTCTGACCTTCTAGCTGGTCCGTGTTTACTAGACAACTAGTCCAGTAGAGAATGAATGAATCGCTCCATCCTCCCTGACCACGATACAGTGGTGGTAAAACACGCATTCAATAATAAATAGTAAATGTTAGGTGTGTGGGGAGAGCCTCAGTGTGTAGAACAGTCGCCTCACAGCTTGAAGGTCTTGGGTTCGATTCCCAGGTGGGCGGTCTGGGTGGAGTTTGCATGTTCTTGTGTCTGCGTGGGTCTCCTCTGGTTGCCTCCCACAGTTTAAAAACACGTAGCCATGTTTTAATGTGTGTGTGTGTGTGTGTGTGTGCGCGTGCCCTGCGAAGGACTGGCACCGTCCAGGTTGTAAAAGCTGGAATAGGCTCCAGCTCCCCCTGTGACCCTGATCAGATAATGGTCATGTTACAGTCACGACAGGAAACGATTCTTCATTACGTAAGATTCATCAGTTCACAAGTTTACATCCAACACTCTCATGAACATCTCCAGCTTATCTCACTTGCATGTTTTTGACTGTTGGAGGAAACCGGACCACCCGAAGTAAACCCACACAGACTTAAAGAGGACATGCGAACTCCACACAGATCGAACCCAGGGCGTGAGGTGACAGCGCTACACACCGCATCGCCGGGGACCGAAACAGCACCACAGCTACAGTGAAGCACGGTGGCGGCAGCATTATACGCTGGAGATATCCTTCTGTCAGGCATTAAAGCAGCTCACTGAGGTTTCAGACCAGACGTGTGTGTCTCTCAAAGCCTCACTGAGCGAACGCCACAACCGCAAGCTAACAAGGTAGAGCCGAGGCCGAATTCCCAACACTAATCCTGGTGTAAATATACGTCCGAGAGCGCGTTAGCTTTCATCAGAGACAAACACGAAGCCGTCAGGACGAAAGGAAGTTAGATTCCGTAAGACGAATCCCAAACAAAGGCTTTTCAGAGCAGCGAAGCTGTAATTAAAGGCATCGCGATTTCATCAAGGGCACATTTTGATTCCTTTATTAGACTTGCATGTTAATTGAGTATTCAGGCGACGAGTCTGCGGATGTGGATGAATCGCTGGATGAAGGAAAGAAAAAAAAAAACGCCACAGATCCCGAACAGCCAGGTGACGGCGAGAACTTCAGCGAAACATTAAATGATTTTTTTTTAAATTAGTGGAAGCGTTTATTCACACTGATTCCATTTGTATGCAAATTGTCTGACGGATGGCTCCCCAGACTAAACCCTGTTCATGATCTTTCATTGGTGTTTAGATGCATTTGAAAACTGCGTTTGTTGTTTAAAAGCTTCGCACATTTCAAAGAATTTCTACAGAGGAAAAAGGCCCAGAAATTTGCATCATCTGAAAATGACATTATTAATGAACCAGGGACATACAGTCACATTAATATTATAATTATTATTATAATTCACTATTTATTTACTGATAACCTATGTGCAATATCACTGCTCTCTGCTTACCATAACACACACACACACTGAAATGTATTCGATTTTAAGTATTAGTCAGTATTTTTATACTCTCAGGTATTGTATATATAGATTTTTTATATAGTTTATATATCTCTCTGACACTGTTCTGTCCTCTGCACTGCTGTAACAATGCAAATTTCCCCACTGTGGGATTAATAAAGGAATATCTTATCTTATCTTATCTTATTATGACCACTAATAATCCAAAGGTCGCTGGTTCAAGCCCCACTACTACCACTGGGTCCTTGACTCTCAGCTGCTTAGACAATATGCTGTCATAGTAATGCAAGCTGCCGAATAAAAGCATCTGCTAAATGCTAAACCTGTAAATGTGACAGATAATGAAGTTTTCAAGGCAAGGCAGGACGGTCGCACCACGTGATACCTTCACAACAAAAACATTATTACTGATGTTTTGAGAAAAAGTTAAAGGGAGTTTAAATGTGTGGCGTGTTTTCATTTAAACATTTTCTTTTTAAACATGCAGAAAATGTAGGCGCCACCTTAAATACTCGTTTTCTTGCATGTCTATAAGCTTTATTTGCTTCTTGGTTTAAGTGTTTGAACATACACCAGAGAAAAAACACCGATGTTAGACCGGTCCACTACCTGCAGTACTGAAGCTCCGGCGTGGAGGAACTGTAAGCCAGACTCGGCGGAGTCGATGCCCCCGGTGGCTAAGATAGGAAATCCAGGTAAAGCTCTTGCTATGGCTGATACTGCACGCAGAGCGATGGGGCGAATAGCATTACCTGAAAAACACAAGAACACAAAAAAACTAAAATAACTGGACTGGGGCGGCTTGATGGCTTGCTGGAGGCACTGCAGCCTCACAAGAGAAGCGGTCCAAGTCCTTTCTGTGTGGAGTTTGCATGTTCTCCCTGTGTCTGTGTGGGTTTTCTCTCTAGTGTCCTCCCACAGTCAAGTTAACTTGAGGTACTAAAAATACCATGAATGAATGAATGAATGAATGAATGAATGAATGAGTGTGCTTTTGCTCCTGAACTGGACCCACCATGACCCAGAACAAGATAAAATGGAGAACCAAACAATGATTGATTTAATGAATAACTGGAGACACCCTGGGATGAATGATTAAGTAAATGTTTGCATCAATGAATGATCAAATTAATTATGATTTAATGGATAACTGAATGAATGAATGAATAAATAAATAAATAAATGGTTAGATGGATGTTTAATGAAGAATTGAATGGATGAATAAATAAAAGGTTAATGAATGATGGAATCAATAATGAATGCTTAAATAAAAGACTGCATAATTGAATGATTGAATGAATAAATAAATAAATAAATACATAGTTGAATGAATGTTTGCTCGAATGAAGTGATAGAATGAATAAATGTTTAAATAAATGAATGATTGAATTATTGTTTAAATGAATGAATGACAGAATCATTCATGTGTAAATAAATGATTGAATGAAACGATTATCCATAAACTAAATGAATGAATAAACCACTGAATGACTGAATGATCAATGAATGTTTAAATGAATAAATAAATGGTTGAACGTTTAAATGATGGAACATTTTGATCAGTATTTGAAGAATAATTTATGGATGCAGTGGACACACACACACACATAGACACACACACACACACACATGCACACACACACACACACACACACACACACACACACACACACACACACGCACACGTTCAGCATCACAGATAAATCAGTGAGGAAAGCCGGCGTACCTCCTAACATCACCTTTATTTATTTACCTGGGTCTCAGTGTCCTGAATAAATTAAAAGCGCTGACAGATGGAGCCGTTTATCACATTAAATTGAACCCCACTCGGCTGGCAGGCTGGTCCTGCATTGATCAGACGGAGACATCGTCTAGTCCAGTCTCATGATTCTCTCCACGCCATCCATCAAACAAACAAAAATATCCAGCTTCATACTGGCATCCAAATGTCAAGAGTCCATCATGGAACGAGGCCGGAACAGGTTATGGAATAAAGAACTTGAGAACACGGCACGTGCACCGATTCAGTGATACAGGTGGACCCTTGTTACACAATGTAGAAGAACATAACCCTTCTTATTTATCCGGGCTCGGGTTTATGCATCCTGGTGCTTGGATACCTACAGGAAAATTCAGTCTCTCCAAATAACCTGGACTGAGGGAGGGAACCGGAGCACCCGGCGGAAACCCATGCAGGCATGAGGAGAACATGCAAACTCCAGGACCTCTCTCTGTGAGCCGCAGTGAATAGAGTCTATTTTCTCTTCAAGAGAGCCCAGGCAGGTAAATGACATAGTGAGACTCAATTCCTTTGTTTTCTATAGTTATTCTTCAATCGTTCTCAGCAGATTAAGCTCAGCAGATCCGGCTGCCATCAGATGTTCCTTATAGTGCAGAAATAAACTAAATAAACACGTGAATTCACGTTCTGGTTTCAGCTTAAGGTCAAACTCTGCTCTCGTCACAGACCGGCCCGCCTCAAGAGAAAAATGAAGCACAATAAAGTCATTACAAAAGAAGGTGTAGCAGTGGTAGCCTAGCGGTTATGATACTTATCCCGTACTCAGAAGGTTGTCGGTTAAAGCCCCGTGAAAAGCTTTTCCAGCAATCTGTCCATATCTATTCTCTTCATTTGACCCAGTAGTAGATGGTTGGGTACCACTGGCCTAAATAATAACTGTAAGTCTTTTGTTTATCTACAAAAAAAAAACGTTTACTTCCCATTTTTATGTCGACAGATACACTGGCTGGACAATACGACATATTAATATAAAATGTCTTTGCATTTAATCCGAATCTAACGAGCGTTACCGACGGCGGTTCTGATCTTCAGAAGCGTTGCATTGTCTCACCGTCGTCACTAAATGTTGGTTTTACCTGCTGTAACGGTATTCCACACGCCCCTCCGATCAAACATGCCGCCCCCGACACCCGGAGTCGTGTACGCCACCGACGTGAATTATAGTCGACTCAGGCAGGGGACACTTAGCGATTCTGCTGGCTGACACTCAGACCCGAGCCCGGGGATTTAGGTGTGAGCACGGGTCATATCAGGACCCCCGGGCCGTGACGGAGAAGCTACTGAGGCTTCTAATTGCATTAGAGATGGATGAGCGGCGCTCAATGATTCCAACCCCTCCCACAGCACATCACCGAAGCTATTTCCATCTGAATAACTCTTTCAGACGGTTTGGGGGGGGGGTTTGGGGGGGTTCACGTGTACTCTGATACGAGGGACAAAAATACCAGGAAAAACACGCTTCAGTGGCGCTGGACATCACGTCTGGTCTACCTTTGTGTTAGGACACGCTGCTCACACTGCCGACACTTCTCGAGTCTACAGAAGTGACGGCTTCTGCTGCTCCCGAACAAAGTAGCTGTGCATCCGAGTTTCTGTATTATTTTAATTATTAACACGTCGTGAGCTGCATCGGTAGACAGAATTCTACTACCAGTGGGCTTGAGAAGCAGATCATTGAGACGCTCTAGTGTTAGTCAGTAGTTAGTTCTCATCTTAAGACCTTAGTAAAGATCTGATGAAGAACACAACACTTTTACACCTCCATGCAATTCAACACATCAAAGACAGGTATAAGACATCAAAGACAGGTATAAGACATCAAAGACAGGTATAAGACGACGCAAGAGCTGGAATTTAGTCCTGAATTCGTGATCTTTCATTTATTTTATGTAACTCATTTGCCCCGCAAGATCTGTCTTATTATTTCTTAATCAGCATGATGATCTATGGTCAGTACTTAGGGATCGTCCGTCTCCTGATTAGAGTCGTTAATTAGCCTGCAGAGTTTTACTGCTCTCAGGTAGTCGCACTGTGCTGCATCTCTGACTATCTTCATTTCTTAGGATGTGACGGTCTGAGGTCCGTGATCTGGCAGGCTGGATTTTCCCCTCTTATACCATAACACCATAAAGCCACGGTGGCCAATCAGAAGCCTTAACAAAGTAATTTACCTGTATGCTAACAATAATGCGAGGAGTGGGTGCAAGTGAGGTGGACAGGAGAGCCAAAATTGAAGTGTGAGTGTGTTAAAGTTCGTCCTGTGATTAACTGGCGCCCTTTTCAGGGTGTTTCTGTGTGCCTCGAGACAGTGGATTAGAACGTGTTTGGTCAGTGGATGCGTCAGTAGTCTGTCTCTTCACACTCAAGATTGAAACGCTTACCCTGGCATTACTTTCTATTCTGGCTAAAATAGAGTAAAATTAATGAATAAACATATATATATATATAAGTTTCATACATGCACTACTAACACTTGATGATAAGAAATTACCTGTGAGGCGGCGAGGCAGTATTTTTTTTGTTTATCTCCTGATCATTTGGTAAAGGTCAGTAAGTAGGCTGTGCCCATTTACATTTGTTTCCCTGTGATGAACTGGCAACCTGTCAGAGGTGTTTCATAGCTTTAGTCTGGTAATTGTACCCACCGAGAGCCTGGATATGATGAAGCGGCGGTGAAACAGACACTGAAAGACGTAATGAATTAATAGCCAGTTGGTCAGAACTTTAATATAATCTATTCACTGACCTGAAAACAGTCTCTCAGTGTCGAGTCAACATTAAAGAAGAACGCCTATTGTCATTCTTCCTTCCTCGGACCACTTTTGATAGTGACGACTCTCATGAATTCAGTAGGACACATTACAACTTTAGCTAAATTAAATACACAGACTTGTTCAAGACTGTTATCGAAGCCTAACTGGTTTAATACACACAGGAACAGCAAGATCAAACAGAAATAAATAGATTTCCTAGATGATATGAGCTCCATGACCAAACTGACCAATCCAATAGACGTCTAATGAGCATTTAGGGACATCTAAGTTTAGATCAGGAAGGTAGCCACACTTATTCTGCATTATATAACATTAATACGGCAAAGTTCTTATTACTTTGCTTCTCCTGACTCCAGTCCCCGTGGCCTCGCCGGGGCTTAACCCATACATTACCTACATCTCACACTTCCGTTTGGTAATTAAAAATATACGTTGAGTAAAAAACTATTGCAGACATCGTAGACAGACATAAGATGCAAAAATACACATACAGTGAGTAATGGATATTGCATGTGGTTAACGATGGTGAGGTAGTTGTCATGGTTACTGCATTGTGACTGCACATTGTAAACATCATCATCATCATCATCATCATTGTCTTTGACCCCTTATACTAATTAGGGTGGGGAGGGGTGCTGGAGCCTATCTCAGCTCTTCAACGGGTGCAAGGCACACGGTAACACCCTGGATGGGGCGCCGGTCCAGGACGATTCAGTGTCTCCGATCAAAGCATGTCTTTGGACTGTGAGAGGAAACCGGAGTACCCGGAGGAAACCCACCCATGTAAACATGTCACTGCTTATAAGGAAATAGATCTCCACAAAGAGAATAGCAGCATTATGAAGGTTTTAACCCCAATATTACGTTCAGACAGTCAGGAAGTGTGTTCAGGTATGTTGTGTGTGTGTGTGTGTGTGTGTGTCGTTGATACTTTATGAGGATAATTCTGATACTTTGCTTCGTTCTCCTGACTCCAGACCCCGTGGCTTCACAGCGGCTCAACCCGTGTATTTCCTCCATCTCACACTTTCGCTCTCATTTGCATCTAAAGTTGAAACATCGGCCATACCGCTTAGCGACTGTGGGGATGCAAATGTTCAGTCGTCTCATTAATCTGCGAGGGTCTTTGCTGCAGGCGTGGAAAAACAGGGGAGGCAATAGAACACAGAGTGAGATGCTTTATATCGGCGCTACGGGTGACGAGATTTAAGCAAAATATTGCCTCTTGTTGGCAGAACGGTAGAAGACTGAGCTTTAAGCGCTAACATCCTCTTCTATAAAACAGCCGAGTTGATTTCTGAGCCTCTCAGTGCAGTCTCACAAAGGGCCTTCAATTTCACCCCCCCCCCACACACACACACACCCCCGCCTGTCTGTCTGCTACACCAAAAAATGTGAGTTCACTAAAAGAGGCTGCGCGGCTCTATTGCATCAATAAATTATAGCCCGTGTGCTTCCACGAGTGTGCGCCGCATTGTAAAAGACATCTTAGAGTAAAACCGGCACAACAAATATAACGCAGGTTAGCAGTGGGGCGCCACACCCGCATATTTCTAATCAATGTGTACGCTAATGTGTCTCGTGACCGGTTTAGTATGGAACAAGCCAACGTGAGCTGATCTGAGAAGACGCCGAGGGTCCATCTCCATGAGAAGCAGAAACAGCACGAGCCAGGAAACGTGAGTCAAAGTGAACTTTATTGTCCTTCACTTGAGATCACGTCTCCATATATGTTCATAATGCCTGAGTCTCTTTCACCGTGGTTCTTCCTGTGCACGCTCACACTTCTTCGCAGGACTTCATCTCTGAGCACAAATGTTTCTTTGGGATTTCTTTAAAATTGCTTGAAGTTCTAACAAGGCGCCCGACCCTTGACTTCTGAATGTAAATGTGAAATCAAAATGTTCTTAAATGTTAAATCTACTTTCACATGAGAAATAATGTAAATAGAAAGAACCCGTTTAACCTTGATGTCTTAAATGATTTCGTTTAAGTCAAGTTTAGCTCACGGCTTTCTCTGCTTTTTCTTTGGAGCCATTTTAATTCTACAACATGCGGTCAAGCCTCGGTTACCGTTTGCTTTAGTTAACGTACAATCGTGCAGAATGTTTATGTGTATGAAGGTGAACGAGTTGCAACTTCGGGCTTGTCAGAGAAGTTTAAGCGCTCTCTGCAGATGTTATTCGAGATGCTAGCGCTCGTGCCACCTCGCCTCACTGTTTTTAATAGCACGATGCTAATGCTAGTGAAATGCGATCTCATCTCTGTCTAGATAGATGCGCACTAGAAATGCCAAGAAGACTCTTCAGTAAAGGTAAGAGTGACGTTAAATGCTCATTCATCCTTCCAACGGATTCATGCAAATTCGATCTTCTCAGTAATAATGAATTCCTTTTCTGATATTTTTGTGCAGCCGTAAGACAGCGAGGTTTTTAAACACACCCCACAGGTACAGCGAGTGAGCCTTCGGACAGTGCACGGTGTTTTCCAGTGTTTATGGCTGCAGTTATCGTTCATTTCATCGTCAAGCACTTCCGAACGGATTAATGATGAACACCGAGGTTCCACTGTAGAACTAAACCCTGGAAAACACCGTGCACGGCCCGAATGCTCACTCACTGTACCTGTGGGGTGTGTTTAAAAACCTCGCTGTCTTGCACCCTACTTAAAAATATCAGAAAATGAATTCATTATTACCGAGAAGCTCGAGTTTGCAAATCAACACACCAGAACACGTTTATACAAATGAAGCATCAATACATTAATACCAGTAGAAAGTCTACTAGGTTTCACGTAACCTGAAATTTACCCCCCAAAATGTTTTCATGTTAAACCTTTAAAGTCGAGGATCTGCTGAACACAAAGAGAGATAACGAAGACACGCTGGGTGTGAATGTGAAGTGGATGATATGCACTCGAAGCAAGAATCAAAGAAACAAAGTGAATGAGCACTTGTTTTCTTATAAGATGCTGTAAAGCAGAAAATAATCTTGATGAATGCACGGTTACCTTTCCTGACTAGTTTAATGGCTAAAGAGTGTCATTTAAAAAGTCATTATTATTATTACCTAGATTGCTGCACAATCACTTTTATACTGAAAGTGCCACGTTAATTGTTCTAATGTCTCTTTCGGCAGTAATGTAATTAGAATAGCGATGACGCAGCTCTGTGGACTAATTAATGGCCACAAAGCCACATTAATATGATATTAATTACAGCGCTGAGAACAACGTGGAGAGCAATTCTGAAATCTACAAAATCACTTGATCCGAAGAGTGAACTTAGTAGGAAACTTATAGTAATACAATCAACAATTCAAGAGCAAACACATTACCATACACACATATTACCCACTGTACAATATTAGTATTATTATTATTATTTATTTTATTTACATTATTATTTGAAGCTTGCAGGTGGAGTTGTGCACAAACCGGTGCATTTTAGTGCCGGGGCCAAGCCCATATAAATAGGGAGGGTTGTGTCAGGAAGGGCATCCGATGTTAAAACTAAACCAGATCAATAATGCGGATCACGAGAGCAGATGAAAGGATTCACATCCAAACCGGAGCACCCGGAGGAAACCCACAGACTTGTGGAGAACATGCAAACTCCACACAGAAAGGACCCGGACTGTGCATCTTCAACTAACCTGGTGGCACGTTTTTGGACTGTAGGAAAAAACTCCTCACAGAGAGGGTCCGGACCACTCCACCTGGGGATCGAACCCAGGACCTTCGTTGAATAAATGTTCAGTATTAATGCCACATTAAGCTCGGTATCCCATCGTTTCCTTCCCGTCATTGTTTGTGTTGTTCTTATTTCCAGGCCCCGCTCGGTATAAACCTGCTTTGATGATTAAGGATGAATCTGAAGACCTTAACATCTGAGAAGTCATTTCAAAAGAACTACTTATGAAAATGGAAACGCCATGACGGACTCCAGGACATTCAGGCCGTCAGCTCCGGGTCCAGGGTCTCGGGAGCCGTGTTTTACCGACCCGGGAGTTTGTCAGGATGAAAGAATGATGCTTTCAGGAGAAAATGGCTCAACAGTTCTGCATGTTTTTACTTCAGCGCTTTTCCCTGGTAAAACACA
>JAYDZG010000029.1:30416893-30427967 GCA_034509265.1 Microcambeva bendego
ATTCTTCGCTTCAGTATTCTTCACTTCAGTATTCTTCACTTCAGTATTCTTCAGTATTCTTCACTTTAGTATTCTTCACTTCAGTATTCTTCACTTTAGTATTCTTCACTTCAGTATTCTTCACTTCAGTATTCTTCACTTCAGTATTCTTCACTTCAGTATTCTTCACTTCAGTATTCTTCTTCAGTATTCTTCACTTCAGTATTCTTCACTTTAGTATTCTTCACTTTAGTATTCCGTACACACTCGAGTCACGACGCCGGTGAAAGTGATACAGTAAAAATACCTGCGGAGACTCTGACAGCTTAATCCTCCCACCACGCACAAACTGTCCATCATCATTTAGCAGAGCAAGAGAGCAATTTGCATAACCTGATTAGAGTCTACCCTTACAGAACAATTTAGATTACAGTGTTAAGCTAACCTCATTTTACAACATTTAGACCGTTTCCCGGCTACACTGACAAGAACTTTAATTGCTGCTAAATAGATAAAATGAACCCGAGTGTGATTAGACGCAGGCGAGGTAGAACTTTTATTTCTATTTCAGGCAGGTTTGTGCTCCGAGTTTTTCAACTTTCGGAGGTAATAAAAGTTCATTCGTACACGTATTTATGTGGGCATTTATTTATTAGGATTTTACCGCCATGCTTTACACTCTTATTAACAACGGCAGAAATCGTAGCTACTCGCGACACAAGGTACATCAGTTCACTGCTTTATATCAAACACAATTTTGTATCTCCAATTCACCTCACTCGCACATCTTTGGACTGTGGGAGGAAACCGGAGAACATGCAAAATCCCCACACAGACCTTTTGATTGGTTTGTGCATCCGTATGGTTATGGTGGTGCCCAGCTGATATTGATCTACAGCATTCCACACAGCAAGCGACTGAAAAATGCCACTTTACTTTAGTCTGATGATGTGTGGATGTGTAGATTTTGCATGTTCTCTCTGAATTGTGTCGGTCAGGTTTAAGTAGTCTGGACAAAATGCTCAACCAGCTTTTAAGTTTTCATCAGTAAGTGTGGAGTGATACTTAAGACTTCATTATTATCATGTACTGATACACACAAGTAGGTCGAACCCAAAATACCGTCAGACGTGCGGCACTTTTGCTTATTTTAGATACTTTCCTCAGCCATCAAGTTCCAAAAGTGTCCAGCAGACTGTAGGGTTAAAATCTCTGTGAGTAGCATCTGAATATTCTCACTCAAATCGAAGCCTGTTTGGTTTCTTTGTGCTCGGTTGTAGGTTAGAAAAGGAAAATGCATAAAAATAAAAAGGTGCAAACTGGCTACTGATGAATGAAAACTTCCAAGATTCTCAGGGCTTCAGGCGGGCTGAGCTATGAAAACAAACCAGAAATTGAAGAAACAGTGGACACATTTCATGTCGATCGCCTGATCGTTATATTTATCTTAGTAATGCTTCTTTCGGCTCCTCCTGTTAGTCGTCGTCACAGCAGATTGGGATCCGCATTATTTATCTGGCGCAGTTTTAACACCGGATGCCCTTCCTCATGCAACCCTCCCTATTTATCCATGTCTGGGAGCGGCACTACAATCTTAGTGGCTAGTACAGGTGGTAATGCCAAGTTTCGACCCGGGGAGTTCAGACTCCTGGTGCTGGTGTGTTAGTGGAAAATCTCACTGTTCCACCGGGGCAGAAATCTCGTCCCTACTGAAGTAGCGTGTTTAAATAATCTGCCTTATTAAGGCTAAGGCAGCTGATTTTGTAGGCAGCAAGGATGCAAACACACCTCACATCATCTGGCTGACCCCGAAGTGAAAAATAAATAAATACATTTGATTGTGGCACAATGTCATTAATTCCCAAATACACACAGATGAGAAAGAGTTAATAGCACACGGGGAGTTTTGAGCTTTGCTAGTTTTCCGTGCTAGCCATTAGCAGGCTGTGACCCGTGAGGAGGAAGACGGTGGGTGCTTCAGCGCTAACTCACCGTGCCTCGCTAATGACCGAGCCTGTGTTCTGGAACTAACCAGGTTTTTATCACAGCAGAACAGGTCCCTAATCCCACCGTACAGCAAACAGTCTTTCAGACTCCAGCACATTCAAGAACTACTAATCAAACACGACGGACCACAAATCACAGCTACGGTGCACAGGAAAGAGAGAGAGAGAGAGACTCACGAAATAAAGGCCTTATTTTTATTTGGCTAATCCCACTAAGCTATAAGCAGTATAAAATATATTTAGCGACAGACGCAGCATTTAAATTATAGTCGCTCATTTCCTCAAAGTAACGATCGAAAAAATGACTTCTGCACGTGACCTCATCTGGGCTTAGTTTGAATAATAAAACACTTTTCACGTTTGTATTAACACTATTTCATCTGCTCTGAGTTTATTGTATTGATGGCGCTTGTTGTTTTGCTATGTAGAAGAATAGAGCTACGATGACGACGAATCTTGACTCTTGGCGTTCTTGGCGTCCATCGGAAGATGCCAGCACACCTTTCCGGACCTTCCTATGTGTTTTACCAGTGTTTCATCCTGCTCTGCCTCGCAGGGGGTCTGGAGCATCAGGCAAACCTCCAGCACAATTTAAACATCACTAAAAAAGGAATGGGTGTGGTCAGAAAGTGCCTCTCAGAGCTCTGTGGGGATAACCATTCCTTCCACCATGGACAGAGAGAGCTAAGGAAAAATCAAAATGTGGAAAAGCCATAATTACACTGAGTGGCCCCAAGTGTGGGCATTAATCATTATAAGCAGCCATGACAGAAAAATCAAAGCATAGCTGCTTCAGTTCTTTCACAGAGCAGCCACCCACTGCAGCACCCAGCAGATCTTCCTACAGAGGACTGTAAGAGGAAAGTAAAAGGTAATCCCAGAGCATCATTTATCTTTGTTTGTGGATGTTGGATGTAACGTGTGTAAAGCCATCATTTCATTCTCTTGTTTACCGAGGTCATTTCTCAGCCTGCACTGACAGGACGCTCTCCGGCTCCTGTGTGGATTAATACTCTGTGATGGTGGAGCTTAAAAACATTGTTCTCCATCATCGCCTGCGACCCCGCCACGGTGAGACAGTAGAAGAGGAACTAAGGACAAATATATGATTTGAATATACACAGGCACGCAGGATTGTGAAGAGAGCCACACTGTAGATGAAGCAGAGCCTGACGAAGCAGATGGCCGACCCTGGACCCTGACCCCGGCTTTTAAAGTTGGGTTATGCGAAGAAAGAATTTTGTTGTACTGTACATCTGTATACGTGTAATGACCAATAAAGGCTGTTCTTCTGTCCAGTCTAATATTTTTTATATATATATTTGTATTTCCATTATTTACTTTGAATTGAAAAAGTCACCTTTGCTATCATCACATTGGCCTCCTATCTCTCCCTGAGATATTTGGCAGGAGCCCCCACTGGCTCCACACTTAGCCATCATGGCCGTAACTACAGTGTGTACGACACAATGTTAAAACCTCAATAAAAGAAATAAACAAGCTCTGTATTGTTAAAGTGAAACTCAGGTGTGCACACAAATCAGGTGTACAGGTGTTTTTGTGTACACACAAGTGGGCAAATGTCACTTCTTGATGCCTCCTCAAAATCTCTAAGAGCTTGTCGTGTAAACAGCCGAACCACCTTAAATTCCTGACAGCACCTCAGGCGCACATCTGCATCTTTTATAACAACTTTGGCGCCGGCAGCGACGTGTTCATTTATTTATTTATTTAGACAAACACAGACGTTTTTTTTTTATTAACCTGTGAAGAGGAAGAGGATCTCACGGCTCCCCCGGGCTGCATTGTGCTTCAAAATGTTAAGCCCCTCTTAGAACAAAAGCAAGGACAAATACTAATTACGGTCTGTCGATAAGCTGCTTGCGAAATAAAATAAAACGAATGCTGTCATTTAGAAACAATGATTTATTTCCTCCCAATAAACCCCGATAATCCAAAAAAAAAAAAAAAAAGCACTTGGGCACCGGAGGACGTGATTTAAGATCAGAATTCCAGGAGACGCTTCGTCTAATTACGTTAATCAGAGCAATCAGGGATGAAGATCCAGCCGTGGACAGTGAGGAGAAGCACGCGGGTGTTTTCATGTGTGTGTCCGTGTCCGTGTGTGTGTGTGTGTGTGTGTGTGTTTCTGAGACGTGAGGGTAATTCTGGACGAGGCGTAAATTCTGAATCGGTCTGCCTGTGAGCGACTTAATAAATTAAAGTCAAAGCAAAGGATATTAAGCGTGTGTGATAAATGAAGAGGGATATTGTCTGTCAGCTCCATCATTAGTCCTTTTCACCATTTACTCCACCAGAAAGGAGAAAAAAAGGGGGACGCTCTCCTCCTTTCAGACCAGCGTTTGCAGATGATACGAGCATTTTCTTAAGATCCTGGGGTTGAATAATGTAGCAGCGATCATAAATACAGATCATATCAATAAAGCTCTTCCTAATCCCTGGGCCGGGTCCCGTCTAACATGCAGTAATGTTTGCTGTGAATATTAAAATGTGAGGTTTATTCTGGATGATTGAATATTTGTCATTCACGTGGCGTGTGGTATACGAGGTGCATCTGAAATCATATGGCGGTTACGTTAGAGACTTTTCTGTGGTGGCGAGTGCTGACAATGTTCACGTATTTAGTGCATTTCACTATTATTATCACTATTATTAACAATATTATTATTAACAATCATCATTGATGACTATATGTACACTAATCGATGACTTATTGCTTCCTTTAATTCCTTATTTCTACTATTTTAAATTGTATTTATATTTGTATTTTGTTCATTTCTACATTTTTTTGTATTTTGATTATTATTAATATTATTATTTTCATTGTCTTTCATATTAGATATTCTAAAGGGATGGTAGGAGGGAACTAACGTGGGTTTATTCCACACAGTTCTACTCTATTTAAAAAAAGACTCACACAATGATTCATTACCATGTTTTTTTAAGAACAGGAAACTTTTCACTCCTTTAATCGAGTCGTTAAGCTAATTAGCTCTCGTTCTGATGTGAACGGAGAGAAGATAAGGAATATTCACTAACTGTGGTGTTAAATCAAGCTAGAACGAGTGTTCGGGGCAGATCAGGAGACTAAAGATAGCTGAGAAGAAGGACTTCTCTGGCCTTTCAGTCATAAGAGCGCCACCTTGATTTCCCAATTAAACTGGTGTACATGGTAAACATGTAGCCGAAGCTAATGAGCACCAGCTATTTGATTTCTTTCTTTTTTTCAGGCCTGGATCTGCTTCACTGGTGCTAATTTGCTTGTTAAATAAATACAACGCAGTGAACTGTGACTGCCGCTCTACATGCCAAATCTGTTCTGCTTCTGTCCTTTCTGGCCCTGGACTTTCTGAACAAGCTGTAAATAAACTCGCTCTGTCAAAATGCACAATGTGAAACCTAACAGCTGGGGATATTTATAGCGTTAAGGCTCAGACTAGTACATTCACTACTGGAATTTATTTCGTAGGTTTAATGATTGATGCTTTTCATGTGGAAAACGTTGAACGTAAATTATGACTTATTAATGAGTTACAGACCGACAATTCACTTAGAACAACCAGACTCTAACAAGCCCATCTGCTGTGGAAATGGCTTCACAAAGTTATCACAGCTTCTGAATGTTTAAGGGCCTTCCACTGTGATGGTAGTGGTGGGACTTGAACCAGCGACCACTGAGCTACCAAATAACATTTGATGCGACCAACAAACTGACCAGTGAGCAGAAGATAACGAGTCTCTGGCAGACGCTGGTGACTTGCTGAACGTTAGTTCGCTTCAGGTGGAAACGTTTCTACGTATCAAGGCTCCTCCATGCAAGGCTTGTTAACTAACCTGCTCTTGGTTTTCCAGTCCGGTCTGATTATCAGGGAATTAAGTATCATTATTTTTTTTTTCTGATGCTTAAAAGTTGAAGTAGATCGGTGTGTTATTTACATTCATCAACAGTACTGGATTAAACGTGTGCACCCACACACTTATTTTATTTATTTTTTTACAATAGATCCAAATCTTATTACATGAATCCATCAACGTGTTAGTCGCTGCACTCTTCAGCCAGTAGTTCCTACAATGTTTAAAAGAAATGTTGAGAGTGACCGGCTCAATCCTGGCTTTAACTGGCAGAGGGATGAAACGGACGTCAGCTTATCTTCCCCGGTGAGAATGGGATCTTCCAGCAAGGCTATAAATGTCTCAGACTACCCTGACCCCGATTCTCCGAGCCGTGGGATGCACCGCGGTCAGCACGGCTCCAGATAGCTGTGAAAGCCTACCAGGACTCTATGGAGTCACTCCCAGTCCGTCTAACTGGTATCCGATTGTATAAACGTTTAACCGAAATGGTTTATAAATGAGCATTAATGCCACTACTGTAACACATATCAATAAAGAAGAGAAAATGTTATTTTGTCTATTAGCTGGAGAGTTAAAGGACTGGAAGTCTGGGCTTTTGTTCTCTCCTCAGCGAAAGGTTCAGAATTCACCTCTGACATTTTGGAGCAGGGATGCGATGCGAGCGCTCATCCTGCCTCCCTCGGCCGGCTCGAGGAGCATCACGGAGATCGAGCGGCGTCCGTATCGATTGGGCGGAGGGGGCGGATTGAGAGGGCGTCTTGTCATGTGTCATGTCTCTACATTTCTGCCACCTCTTATCAGCGAGTCACCCGAAATGCCAGCGAGGCTTCGGCCGGGTTTACGTTCTGCTGAATAATCTGATGCGTATTCTTTTCGACAGGCCTCACACGTGCTTTCTTGAAGAGCGGAGAGGAAATAGTTGCTCCGACGGGGGTCCGAACCCTTTTCTGCCGCTACAGCTCGGGCGGGACATCGGTGGGGTGATCACACACGTGACACAGAAACTCGGCCACGGCTGGAGACTTGCTTGGGTTTTGGATTACAGAGGATAATTGACCTACGGATGATTCACACATTTAAGATAACTAAAGAGCAAGTCGTAGTCCAGCCAGTAAGGTTCTGGACTAGTAATCATAAGGACACCGGTTTAAACCTCACCTCTGCCAGGTTGCTGCCGTTGAGCCCTTGAGCGAGGCCCTTAAACTGACTGTATACTGTAACTGTACTGTAAGTCTGATCTACACACTATTGCAGAGCAAAGAACGACAAACGTTACATTAAAATAAATGATTGTTGGTGTTTAATTTGTATTAATGTGTAAGAGTCGATTTATTAGTAAATCTGAAGTGTCTTCGGTACATGGAGGGAGGCTACATCCGACATGCTAGCGCTTTGTGTCTCCTTGTCTCATTGGTTTAAATAGTTTCCAAAGAAGGAAGCGGAGAGAGTGTGGTGTGGAGAAAATGAGAGAAATGCATGATGGGATACGGTATGGCACACGTACTGTACTGAAATGTGTGTGTGTGTACAGTACTACTGTGTATTGTTCTTTATTAGTGTTTATTAGTCATATCTCTTCTATCATTTAAGATTTAAGGAAAAGGAAAAATATACTGATATTGTTGCTTAATATAAATAACACTTCATGTAAATAAGATCTAAAACTCCCCTTGTGGTCTCTCAGGAGAATGCGTCGCTCTGCCTACGCTCTCAGTCCTATCTGTCTCGGCCCTGTAGTTACTCTGAGTCCTTAATGAGTTCTGATGGTCCGAGCTCGGTGCTGCGGTCCTTTGCAAACTTATTCCCAAAATGGGAAAACTCCCCGAGTTCCGTGTTGGACCTGACGGCGGGAGATTTGTAAGACGCTGCAGACAGTCACAGTTCCTGGCGTAACGCGGCCTCTGAGCTGCGAGCGCAGCCGTGGAGACGCCGCTATAACACGCGAGCAGAGCTTTCTGACATGAAAACCAATCCTGTCAGTGGTTGCCCCTGCCACCGCCTAGTGTCATGTTAAGTGCCAGTCACTGCCATCATGCCAATTACACAGAGTGCTTTCCGGGCACGTGGTGGAGCCTGTCTGCCTCGCTCTCTCGCTTATTAAAAGAACAAAAAAGAACAAAAACAAAGAAGGGGGAAAAAAAACCTTTCACAAGACTGCTGTGCAAGCTTACCCTAATTAACCATCAGCTTAATTAGACAATTTACTGTGTAATTAACAGGTAATTAGTCAACACCTCTCAGATCGTACTGACTGCTCTGACAGGCGTGTTTTCCTGCTCTGAATCCAGACTCAAAAATTCACCCCCGGTGTTTATTTTTTGACCCCCTCCTGCCCGCTCCGACGTTCCTAATGTGTGCCGGGCGCATCTAAGCACGGCGTAATCACCGCTGATGGGGCAGCTACGCCACCGACTTCAATAGGACGTGTGAGCGGGTGGGAGGGGGGCAGAGTGTCCCTCCGTATAAGACACGGATGCTCTGATCGCTACCCGAGACGCCTTTTCCATGGGGGGGTCGGTATGTGGAAATTCTTCTAGCAAAATGAGGAGTGGGCGTCCGGACATCAATGACTCAGTCAACCTGTGTGTGTGTGTGTGTGTGTGTGTGTGTGTGTGTGTGTGTGTGTGTGTGTTCCGTCAATTCACAAGGTGCAAGAGCTCCAGCTTCAAAGTGTCGCTGTATAAGCGTGCACAGGCATATATAGGAGGCCTGTAATGCAAATATGAGAATAAATACACAAGCAAAGCATTGCAAAATCTGTCTGATTTGTTGATGGATTAGATATCTGATGAAATTCCCACAGTATATTGTCCCCAGTGCCCCCCATACAGCTAAAATTATTTAATAATAAGTTAAAAATCTGATGTTTTTTAAGAGCAGCAGTAATCTGAGCACCCCAATGCTCTTTCATCTCTAAACTGACATCCCAAGAACTCTATCCTCAAGATACTGTACTTTTAGTCTTTCAAAATATATTGCATTTTTTTTCTTTCAAATATTTCAAGCATATCCTCAAAATGCCACAACTTAGTAGACTTGTTGAAATACCAGTTTATTTTATAAATCGAGTATTTAAAACCTTTTTAACATTTGGCCATAAAACATTTGTTGTCTACTGGATTTGTTGACCTTTTGTATATATAGAAGTTAAGTGTTTTTTAAATATTACATTATGTTTAAAAGGTATCACAGGTTGCTGTTGTTACTAATATTTCAATATAGATAACATACTCGTACATGGTTTAAATAAATGAACAGTAGTTTTAAAAAGAAAATACAGTAGAAGAGGGATCCACAGTGTACTCTGAGAACACATGTACTTGGATGCATTTGAACAAGCACCAAGTTCACACAGTAACCAGAAGGATCGATCCTAAATCCACAGTTACAATAAGTCAATGATTTAATATTAAAATGTAATTAAATGGTTTGATTAATTAAAAAAAACATCCCAGAAAAGACAGCGTCTGGTATGAACTACTATAACGGGTGACGTTTGTACATGTTATTACACTGTAAGTATCGATACATTAGAGACAGGATGTAATTAATATTCCTTCTTGTTCATTAGTCTCGCAATGAAAAGCCCCGGTATAATTGGAAGTGATTTTACATAGCCTCTTCTATTCATTACAAGCATCACTCTTAATTACTTTCATCAGGCGCCTTTATTCAACAATGCTTTCTCATTTCCTCTCTTTAAGATACTGTTTTGTGTATGTCTAAGCACACACACACAAGTAAAATCAATATGAAGGAGAACAGAATCCAAAAACGGCTAAAAGGGCAGATGTGCTTTTCTGCAGTCACAGGATAAAAATACTAGCAGGGGAGGAAAGTAACATTACAGTTACTCGCATAGCTTTAATATTAAATCCTTTCTTGTGAACGATTTTATTTTACCTTTACTTTTAATTTTAACTTGTTACATTTTAAATTACATCCATTATTGAGTAAAATGCATCTGGTAAACTGCTGCAGTAAATAGGGTTGCCAGAATTTCATTGTGTTCAGCCAAAAAAAGTCTAAAAACAACAACAATGGAGGTTCAGTAATTCAATAAGTTCTTTTTTATGATTTATTCATTACTACATTGCTGTGACAATTTATTCATTGTTGACAAGTCCAGCTTTAATCAGTTATTTTACATTCATGCCGAGAGTCTGTAATCGTAAACCTTGTCCCACTAGGATATTTTAATAAATCCCAGAGAATAATTAAAATGGACTGGGCATTATTTGAGATCTGATTGTTTCTCCCATTCAACTAATGTTAAATGAACGAAACTATTAAAATAAAAACAGCTCACCACAGGTCTGTGTACGTCCCAGAATGCTCTCTCCTGACTGTCCAGAATCTTCCTCTCCACTTTGTCTCGTTTTTTGTCCACCCTAAAAGCAAAAAGCCATATCGAGAACCAATATTAATGAACATCAGTGAAGCAGTATAGCATTATGAAACGATGTTAAAATGACAATAGAACAGTTCAGACACTCACTTCGCCTGTGCTTCTGCCTGCATGAAGATAAACTCCCACTTCCGAGCAAATGCCCTCTGTAGACGTGCTAAACTCTCCTAAATGCACAAACAAAAGTAACCCAATTTAATTGTTTTAAAGAAATCAACACAAATATGCATTGTATACAATTTGATATTAGGGATGTAACGATGCACTTAATCGGTGCACGTGCCACAATTTCAATCAGTTTATTAAAGATTAATTTATATTCACCTTCCCTGGTTGACAGCACTTCACAATGTTTCAAGCCTTTTCAACATACTTTCTGTATTTGTATTATTCATTTATTTCTAAAATGTGGAATTGCCTTTTAAATAATTCAGTTTCCACAAATTTACACAATAAGGGAAATGTGCTGCATAATATAGATTGTACCTACCTCATTATTATTTAGGAGACTAAAAGAATCACAAATACAGAATTGTATTTATTTATTAAAAAGTGAAAAAATAGATCAGTACTCACACTGCGGTGAGTGACAGAGCGCATTTTCTTTTGCTCTGATCAGGTTTTTTTTTACTGTGAATGGTATATTATACTGCGAATGGTATGTTATCCTGTGGCTAAATGTTTTATAAAGGTCAGTATTTTACAGAAATCAGTAAATCACGTGAATCAAGATTTAACGAAAAAAGGTTTAAACTAGTAGTAGATCTTGTGATTCTCTTTGATACTTCTTTACATGAAGAAGCAT
>JAYDZG010000029.1:30561366-30572523 GCA_034509265.1 Microcambeva bendego
AGACAGACAGACAGAAAACATAAAAGACAGACAGACAGACAGAAAGAAAACAGAAACAGAAAAGACAGACAGACAGACAGAAAGAAAACAGAAAAGACAGACAGACAGACAGACAGAAAGGAAACAGAAAAGACAGACAGACAGACAGAAAGGAAAAAGAAAAGACAGACAGACAGACAGAAAGGAAACAGAAAAGACAGACAGACAGACAGACAGAAAGGAAACAGAAAAGACAGACAGACAGACAGACATCAAGACAGAAGTGAGAGAACTGCTCAGATCCTTCGGTTTGGTTTTCATCCTTCCCAGGCCATCACTCAGCCGACCACGATAGAACCGCCTGCATCTCTCTCACTCGGATCTGTGGATTTTTTTCTCTTTTTAGCTAAGGGGGGCACACACACACACACACACACACACACACACACACACACACACACAAAGTAGCAATTAAGGTGAAAGTGTGGCACCGTGCGGGGGGAGGAAATAAGGGCCACTTCTTATCCCTATCTCGCCCCTCTTTGTTTGGCTGTGCTCCAGTAATTGAAATTGACTTTCAGAAAGCGGGGGTGGGTGGTGCACTAATTGCTCGTCATCGCTGATGAAGGTTTGGTTTGCACAAACAGCTGGAACGGCGCTGGCACCTGAGGTACGGATGCTCTTGGAGGGACGCGGGTTCTTTTAATCAGTGTTATAAAAGCTCATCTCATTTTCATCAGTGGTACAGATTTAGAAAACACAATAGAATACAATAGAATAGAAGAAGCTGGGGTCGGAGTGTGGGGTCAGCCATCGTACGGGGCCCCTGGAGCCAAGAGGGTTAAGGGCCTTGCTCAAGAGTGTGTGCCAGAGCAGAGATTCGAACTTTGAACCCACAACCTTTTGATCTGCAGCCCAAGGCTAGGCTAACATTGCGCTGCAAAAGAAAGAAAGAAAGAAAGAAAGAAAAAAGGAACAAAAGTATCTTATTCATATTATCTGCTCACCACAGCGCCGACATCCAGCATTTTAGGAAACATACGTTGACATATTTTATTTCAATAAAGTTTTGAACTTGTCTTTATTGTGCCTTAGTGTCAGTGACACCACTTGTAAGGCCCAGGTTTTATTATTATTACTGTTTTAGTCTCTAAAAGGGGTCCTGCAGGAATTACAGAGCACCCAGCAAATTAGTGCTGATGCCATGCAGCTGAGGCGGCTCTATTTAAACGCCTACCTGCGACCTACCTGTTGATTTACCTTATGTTCAGAAGGTACCCACCCTCCCCGACGCGTTTAAAGAGGTTAGAGGAGTAGGTTCTGGAGGCCCGAGGTCATTTTAGATTGTGTTAAGTTATCACCTGATGAAGGCAGCACCCACACCACTGTGACCAGGGTTACTAACCGCTACCTGTTCACAGTGTCAGTAAACCACGCCACGCTTCTAGCGTCGCGGTAGAGCTCTGAGAGAAAGAAAGAAAGGCAGACAGGGAGGACACGAGGTAAATACGAGGAACACAACCTGGTACAGAGAGACGTGAACAGTAGAGAGGAGAGCACGATGTCGTGATTTATACCCCCTGCATCCCCCACATCGACGCCCAAAATTAGGCGGCACAACAAGGCACGACTCTGTACCAGGTGGATGCTAAGTGGAGATCTGCCCACCCCTCCTGGCAGTCCAGTTTTTATGTAGTAATGCAGAAATTGTGGCTCATTGTTCCTTTGTTCATTTCTATTTATTAATCGGGTGCTTTATTATTTGAAGCTAGCTTAGCCAGCTTATCAAACGGTACCATGCTAACAGGACATTTGATGAAATATTTCGTCGAAGGCTTCTCTGCACCTCCGGGTCTTCAGGGTATTCTGTTAGAAACGTCCACGCTAGCGGATTCTAACGATCTGCTATTAGCGTCGTCTTATTTATTCTAGCTGGCCGGCTAGAAGACGTCGCCTCATTAGCGGCCGGCGTGGCCGCTCGCTCGATGTGCTAAGGCAGGTGTTGGTTTAATTTAAGTCTCTGCCGTGGAAGCTGCTTGATTCCGGTCCGCTGCGCTCGATGTGCTCACTTTGTGCCGCGCGCTAGCTGCAAAGAAATAATCCTAATAAATAAATAAATAAGAAGCGTTCACACACTGCGCGATATCTCAGCTCGACACGTAGACCTACACACACTGGGTGCATCATTTGCGTATCCTGACACGCACAAGCAACACAACACACACGTCCAGTGAATAGAAATTCTTCAAACACACGTGGGCTGGGATGGACTGGGTCTGGGTAGGCAGCGAAGGCCGGGCCGGGTGAAGCCTGTGAACGAACGGCTTTCCTCTTCCTCGGTGTGAACAATGTAAGCATGCACTATTAAAGAATGCAACACGTCAGGTTCACACTAAAGATAAACAACATTTTTTTTCCTTCCTTTCGTGTTGTTTGTCGAGACCTGAGCAGAAGGGAGAGTTCACGTGCTTGATATTCCAAACAGCCATACAGCAAGCCACGGATCTCACCCGATGGATCTTCAAGAAGTTCCTTCACTCTTCTATGTCGGAGTGAAGCAGTGAGGTGTGAGGATTAGCAATCGCTCGTGTCTGAGAGAGCTTACGGTCCGGGTTTGGCTCCGTCGGATGATGATTATGTGAAAGCAGCTCAATGATTTACTTTCCTCACAAGCAAGAAGGTCCTGAGTTCGAATCCTTGCACGTTCTCCGCGTGTCTGTGTGGCTTTCGTCCAGGCGCTCCGGTTTCCTCCCGCGGTCCAAAGGCAGGTTAACTGGAGAGACTGAATCGTCCATGACTGTGTTAGAAATAAACATGAATCATGGGGAACCAGTAACTAAGATAGTTTATAACGTGACATTAAAATTCTAATAATCTTGACACCCCATAATTCACCTGACTGCACAGTTTTGTACTGGAAACCTTCACACATATAGGGAGAACATGCAAACTCCACACAGAAAGGATCCTTCATTGCTCCTACTAACAGTTAGACTTTATGGGTAAACAATAACTAGACCTTACACCCCTCTGGCCCTTTTAAGTACATTTAAAGGAGCCTGTATGGGACCCCTTCTGACGAACCATTATAAGCAGTTGCACATTCTTTGCACTACAGTTATAACAACACGGTAATAAATGTGGTAATGACATGATAGTGTGTGTGTGCGTCACCTGCAAAGACCTTTCAAATCCCCCTCATGTGATCAGAAAGTCTCAAAACAATATAAGGCTGGACACCTACATTTACATTTCGGGTATTCAGCAGAGGGCTCGAAAGGTGTGTGTTGAAAATAAAGAGAGAAGTGTAAACAGGATTTCTAAATCCCAAAAACACTTCTACACCAAACACACTCCACCACATCATTATCATGTTAGTGTCATCACAGCGTAATAATGATCCAAGTTATGTTCGGTCAACGGGGGTCCATTACGAATAATTGAGAGGCTAGAGTGGGTGGACACGGTGGATGTGTGTGTGTGTGTGTTTGTGTGTGTGTGCGCGCGTGTGTGTGTAGTTTAGAACAGGGCCTATATATCTATTATTATTTTACAATAGTGTAACATGTTACCAGATTTAAAGAGCAACGAATGAAAAAAATAAAGATTTTTCATACTGCTCAGGCAGAAAAGGTTGATAAGCCCTTGTACCAAACAGCAGGTTGAATCTCAGCCTATCCCAGCTTTTAAATGGGTGCAAGGCACACAGAAACACCCTGGACACACACCAATACACACGGAGAGAACATGCAAACCACAAAGAAAGGACCCGGACCACTCTATCTGGTTATTGAACCCAGGACCTTCTTGATAATGTAAAGATAATGTAAGATCCAAAATGTCAGATCCGTAACCCACTTGTATGTTTTCCTCGTGTCTATGTTTGTGTGTGTGTGTGTGTGTATCTGTCCAGGGTGTTTCTGTGTGCCTATAAAAATCTGGGTTATGCTCCAGCACCCACCCTGACTGGACAAGTGGCTAATAAATGAGAGAGTAGTTTGTCTTATTTCCTCTGCCAGCTGCAGGTTCATCTCTAAGGTGTCGTCACTCATTGATTTGGCACAGTTTTGGCTGAATGCCCTTCTGGTCGTTACCCTCCTATTTATTCTGGCTTGGGACCGGCACCACGATGCACTAGTCTGTGTATCCTAGTGGTTATATAAATATAAAATATTAATTCTTTCTAAAATAATAAATATTTGGAGATCACTCCATTGAAGACACTGCTTTCAATTATCTTCAATAAAATGCAAACGTTTTACTTTATCAATAAATGGAGAATCTGATCTAGGGCGTGGCACCTCAACAATACAGTTCCAATCTCATCGTACTGAGCCGAATTTAGTCGAAATCATAAAAATGATTTAAATGTGTGTTTAGTAAAGACATGAACAGTACAGATGTAAGAAATTTTAAAGATTTTTATGAGTATGTTTTTATTTATGAGCTGTCACTGCAAAAACATCCTTTTATTCTTATATTTTGCAGCATGAATTAAAAAAGAAAGCTGCAGGTCTAATCTAAACGTTACTGTGAGACTGCCGTGCTGATGCTGTATGGTAGAGCACTGGAGACCCCTGGCTGTCACAATTCACCCTGCATACACTGCACTTGTACTGCTCATCCACACACACACACACACACACACACACACACACACACACACACACACACACACACCTACTCCTGATCCATCTGGCCATGAGCTTGTCGGACGTCCATTTTCAAAAACAAATGGTGTGTGTGATCTAGCTAGGCTGCTCGTAAGATCTGTAGGGATTTGTGACTTCTTTAGACAAAAGATGACAAGAGTTTGTGTGGCTGGGCACCGACATCGGCCTGCAAATCCTCAGTTGGGGTTCCAGTTTACTCCAAAGCTGTTCCATGAGCTTAATGAACATTACACTCCAAAAACAAACAAACAGAAAAACGGCATTCATTTATAATTGCCACCCCCCCCCCCTCCCACACACACACACACACACACACACACACTTACAGGATTTTAAATTGTGCCTGTGGCAGTATGTGCCGACTCAGTCAGAAGAGCGTCTGTGCGGTCAGGCACCGGTGTTGTGAGAGAGAGCCAGACCTGGAACTCATCCCAGAAGGGTTCAGTGGGGTTTAGATCGCGGCTCGGTGCTGGCCAAGATAGTTAATTCACAACAAACTTGTTGGACCTGGTTTTGTTCCCAGAGAAGCGCTCACCTCAGGAGAAGAAGCTCACAAACTGTTGCTGCACAGTCGGAAGCATGTTGTCGATTTAATATCTTTGTGTTTTTTAACACCTGTCAGCAATTAATGTAAAACTATATATCATAATCGAGCAATCTGTTATTAAAGTAATATAACAACATATTGCTGTTACTTTTATATTGATATTATATTGCTTCTATTATTATTTCTTATATATTATATTGCTGCTGTCAATATTTTTTATTATGTTGCTGCTATTATATTATTTTACTATCATATTCCTATAGTAATATAATACCAAGCCGTTGTCTGGTGGTTAGAGAACTGGGCTTGTGGTTACCTTCTGATTCAATTCCCAGAACCGGCACGACTGAAGTGCCCTTGAGCAAGGCCCCTAACCTCTAACTTCTCCCTGGGCACCGTGGCTAGGGCTGCCCAGCCCTCCAAGCACGTGTGCTCACTGCCACCTAGTGTTCACTGGTGTGTATGTGTGTGTTTCACTGCACGGATCAGGTTAAAATGCAGAGGACGAATTTCACTGCAGAGTGATGAAAAGAGTCTCTAAATTTGAAAATCTAAAAATCTAAAAATATATACTATACTGCCGCTATTAATGTATTATTTTATGTTATAAACTGTTTTGTTAAATGATTATAAACCTTTGAACTTCGTTTAGCGTGCTTCTATGTGTTGTCTTGTGTCGTTCTTCTGCTGTAAAGGGATTTTCTAAAGAAGTTCTATTCTGTGTAGCTCAAACATGAAGCGCTCCATCTTACACCCTGCTCAAGACGTGTCGCAATGCTCATTGCTTTCTTACACCTAATCTTTCTTTGAGGTTTGTTGTTATTAAACCTTTTAATCATTTTCTCACACATCTGTGGATAAACTGGACGATCGTCTGATCATCTTTACTCATCTTTACTATAAAAAAGTAAGGAACGCAGCATTTTATTTGATTTGCATTGATTTGTGGTTGTACATAGATCTTCCAGGTTCAAGCCTCTCCACACACACGGTAGTCCCTTTTCAAAACAAACCAGGATTGTATCTGCCTTTTTTATTATAGGTAATGCTCTCGATAACCCGTACCATCAATTTTCTTTTATTAATGGGTATTCCTGATTTTAAAAAGTCATCACCCGGGAGGTTCACACACCGGCCTGAATGATTACGTGGTGCGTGTAATGAAGTCGGTTCATTATGAAGACCAGGATGAGGAGACCCCATTGGTGAGTAATTCCGTGTAGAAATGGGGGTCGTTCTGATGAGTTATTGAAACTTTATATGTGGTTACAGGAAGGGAAACGGTGTCAGAACAGGTGAGGGATAATAAAATGAGAAATATAACAGCCTGCTTGTCATTTATAATCTGTTAGAGTTTTAAATGCCACTTTGGGGCTGTAAGTACCTGCACGTGCTCGTCATCAAACGCGCACTAAAACCGGGAATGCAAATGGCATTCTCTCTCATGCAAATTATTTGCTAGTTATTAAAAATGCGAGAGCTTGTTTGGAAAATTTGCCACCCCAGTGAGTTTCAGTGATTCGCCGGCTGTGGACACGAGTGCCTCTAATACCCGCCTCGCGTTCAGGACAAAAGCTGATTAAAAGCACTTGTTTAGAAAAAAATATGTGTATCAGAAAGCACAGAGCCTGACGTGTGCCGGCGCATATAAAAAGCCCAGGCTATATTAAGCTCCAGATCTCGGCGGACACATAAGATATAGCCTAGCCCATCCCCACCCCGCCCGCAAAGCTCTTGTGTCGCTGTCACCTATCAATTGTGCTCGGCCGGCTGCTGCCGAGAGCCTCGTCGAGGGCCAATCTCATCCTGCCATCCGTCTGTCAATAACGACAAAGCAAAATTATTGCACGTCAAGAGATATTTATGACCGGGGAGCTTAAACCTGACAGGATGCTTCCATAGCGTTTGAGTCCGGCGTCCATAAATTGGCCCGAGATTGACCTCAGCAGCGAGGTGTGAAGCTCTGAGTCACGGAGGACAGAAAACCATGTGAAATCACAGCCTCACGACTCGAAGGAAGACCAAGTGCACGAGTTTCATCCTCAAGCTAAAGAAAAAATACTCATCCGGAGCTATTCTAGTGAAAGATTATTTTATTCATTTAAAAATATATAAGTTTAGTCCTACCTGGTTGGTTGGAGAAACACAGTTACTCACTTTTATACTTTTTTAGGGACATTGCTTCCAGAGCAGTTGAGGTTTGTTTATGAGCCACACCTCTCTCCCCAGGAGGGCTTAATCAGCTCCAGCTGCACCTCATCTGCACCTCGTCACATATTTAAGGAAGGAAGCTTTTACTCGATGCCATTTGGATGTGACTTTGATTTGGTTTGTCTGTTTAGTGAGGCTTTGGCAAAATAAAATCCTTTGGAAAAAAAACTTCCATCTTGTGAAACCTTTGAGGCATCGCAGTGATTTTATTTTGGCTGTTCATGCTCACGGATTGCTTTGGTTTTGCCATGATGTGGGTGTGTTGGCTTGACCGTGATGGTTTGGTTATCTCGTTAAAGCCCGTGTTCTTGTTTTGTGTGAGTCAGTTTATGTGTAGCTTTTGCATTTGTGCTTCTGTCCTTCAGAAATAACCAGTCATGTGTGTAGATGCCTGGTCAGCCGATAGTCTCTCTGAGGTTCGAATGCCCCATCTCAGATGTGGTGGACTAACGTAAATCCTCAATATACTTAAGAATAACATCCTAAATCTCACACCCAATTGTGCCCTGCTCTGCCCCAGAACACCCTTATTATCCAATTAACACTCCTCTTGGAGGGTGTGTGTGTGTGTGTGTGTGTGTGTGTGTATCTCTCGAGCACTCAGTCAGCACTTGGATCTGCTCCACGGGAGAAGAGCCCACCCGACTGTCAGCACTCAGCATGAGCCATGTACTGCGGCTTTGTGTAAACATAGCTGGGTGCCTGTTTGCATCGTTTGTGTGTGTGTGTGTGGTTGTGTGTGTGGGCGAGTAAAAGTTTGGAACATGACAAAATCCTAAATGTGATGATTCTTAACGCTTAACTGCTTTGAAATGAGACGCTACTGCTTAAAATCACACTTAGAAAAAATTGTAAGAAATGTGGGACAGATGAATCCCATTTTAATGTGTTTGTCAGTTGCTCAGGGGTCCAGATTGTGTGGGCTTTACACCAAAATGTGCATCCTCATCTAACGAGAATTATTTTTTAAATATTATTATTTTTTGAATATTCAATATTTTTTTCATCACTGTGCACCTTAGTCCTCCACATTTAACCCGATCAGTGCAGTGAAACATACACACTAGTGAACACTAGGGGGCGGTGACCACACGTGCCCGGAGCAGTTAGGGGTCAGTTGCCTTGCTAAAGGGCACTTCAGTCATGACATCTTGCCTCTTGGAATCGAACCAGCAACCTCATGATCACAAGCCCAGTTCTCTAACCATCAGGCCATGGCCAAGGCCATTGTAATACATTTTCCAGCTTGTGGGCCCATAATAAGACAATATTAAATATGACATTTCTTTAGATTCCTTGGTTATTTTTTTATGCCATACATGCACCCATAAAAAGTGTGTGTGGCTAAATCTTACAGCGTGTATGTGTGTGAGTTTGGAACATGAAGGAAATAGTTAGTTTACCACTGTTCCTTCCTCTGGTCACTGAGATACTGACCAGTGCAGACCTGGAACACCCCACAAGAGCTGCAATTTTAAAGACGCCCTGACCCGTCTAGCACTCACGATCTGGTCCTCGTCAGACTCGTAAGATTCTCTCATGCCATTACTCGCCATTTTTCCTGCTTCTAACATCGACTCTGAGGATAAAATGTTCACACCATGTGCAATACATCGTCCACACTAACAGGAGCCGTGATGAAGAGAGGATCAGTGTTATTCACTTCACCTGTCAGGGGTCAGAATACACATGGGTGTGCCCTCTCCCTGCCTAATGATTGGATCATTTTACAGGACATGACACATATTAAAATGTGTGAGACCAGAGCTGCACAGGGAGCTGGACAGAGATGACAGTGCATGTAATGCCCCATCCCTCCCTCCCTCCATCCCTCCCTCCTGCACGGTGCAAGCTGGGCGGCGGTGAGCAGATTTGCATGCATACAAATGCGTACAAGATCCAGGAGGCTGTCGGAATCAAAACCCTGCATGATGTAAACTTATTCGGTTTCGTCCTCTCCCTCGGACCTTTCATTAGCTGCCGGTTTTATTCCTGCTTTCTGCCTTTCTGTGTTGATATCAGGCTGAGCATGTTAGGATGTAGACAAATAAAATCCAGCAGTGAGTGCAGGACCTCATGTTTATCATGTTCAGAAGCGGCGTCGACTTCTCTGGGCTCGAAGGCGTCTCAAATGGAGCATCACACAGTGGAAACATGTATCGAAATGAATCAGGATCTTTTTTTTTTTCTTGAAGGAAATAGAAGCCATATACTCTGGACCAAAAGCCAGGCTTGAACCAGTTTTGTTGATTAAAATGGATAGTTTAGTGACAGTGACGGTTTAAAGCTGTAACCTGCTGAGCTAACTCTGCATCGACACATTATAAAGCTAATAAACATGACTGAGAGGAATCGGGATCTTAACTGGTTTCAGCTGTTTCGCACGTGTGCTGGCATAACGCTAGAACAATCCATTATATAAGTCCAAACTTTTATTTTAGCCCACCAGTAGCTTGGAATTTCTTTGCTACTTTGGTGTTTAACGACCTATAACTGTGGCTGCAGTACCTAAACTGGCCACAATTTTACATAAGACAGTATTGGAGAAGAGGAGGGTGCTGTGGAGCTCCTGTCAGCAGGGATCAAGTAGCACATGATGACACGAGTGAGGCTGTTAACTACGGAGCGTACGGACATTTTAAAACATTTCCTTCTCTTTCAGGACTCCTCATTCCTGCATTTTTTACTTTACATATTTCAGATTGTTTGTTGTTTGCTTTCACATCATCGCGTGAAAATCTTAGTGAATCTTAGGGAAAATCTTAGTCCTCTTACTACTCCGGTTACTACTCCTCCCACCCTCACCGCTTCACACCAACATATAAATCGGAGGAAGCCCTGATGAAAGATCCTTCAGATAACGAGAATGTGAAATCAATCCTTTATAAAAAAAGCGTCATTTTAAAAACCTGTAGCTTTGGTGACCTCAGCTTGACCAAGATGACAAACGAAGCTGCGCCATTGTGAATGTGAAGAGGCTGACGTACGGCCGTCTCATATCTGCCATCGGCTTTCGAAAACGCAAACACATCACACCGCCATGCTGTCCCGGCTCTAACCTGTAGAACAATTAATTAGAGCTTGTTTCCCTCAGGTACCTCTCGTCTAGACGTTTGTCTCTAGGCTGAATCACTTTCTCCTGAAGCACCGGCGTCGCTGAAACATTTTTTTACAAGTCGCACTCACTCACCTGGTGTAAGTGCTTCGTTGGAGTGATGTGTGCTCTGTGAGTTTTGGGAGGTTGTGCAAGGGAGATTTGGGTTTATGAGTATGCACTTAATTGCTGCTGCGTGACGGTTCTGACCAGAAGCCGGCCGTAAATCATTCAGACGAGGGGTGACAAAAAAACATGGCACCCGGGAGATTTACATCCAGATTTCCGGCACTTACTGGAGCCACCGTGACGCACCGAGCTGATCTGTCGGGTCTCCGGGCGTTCAATCTACTGTACGGCTTCTGTGTTTTGTGTGTGGATCTTTAGTGAATGCGCCAGTGCTGACCCCTTTCTGAACGAGGGATAATTTACTCCATTAACATTCACTTACCCTGTTACATTACTGCTACAGCTCACCCATATTCAAAAATATGGACTTAGAAAAGCTTCTTACATTCACTTTGACTTATTTACTTATTTTGATGAAGACAGCCAATAACTTGATGTTGCATTTCGCCTTCGGTCTGGATTCATCTGACCGCAATGCACGTTTCCACTGTCAAGTCAATTTTATTTGTATAGCGCTTTTTACA
>JAYDZG010000029.1:30838173-30854864 GCA_034509265.1 Microcambeva bendego
GGAGGTTTATCTGTCTTAACCATTTTTGGAGAGAGGGTGCTGGGAAATAGTTTTATGTTAGGTCTGTTCAGTTCATTTTTTTTAATCCTTTATCCTAATTCGTGTCGGGGGAGGGATGCTGGAGCCTATACCAGCTCTTCAACGGGTGCAAGGCACATGGCAACACCCTGGATGGGGCGCCAGTCCATCACAGATCCCTACAGGACAATTCAGTGTCTCCACTCAACCTGGTAGCATGTAGAACCCAGAGGAAACCCACGCAGACATGGAGTGAACATGCAAACTCCGCACAGAAATGACCTAGATTGCCCCACCCAGGGATCGAACCCAGAACCCAGGACCTTCTTGCTGTGAGGTGACAGTGCTACCCTTGATGTTCATTTATTTGTTTATTAATATTTTTATCGTATTTTACTCTTTTGGTTACATTCATGATAGAAAAACTATAGTTACATCACACAAGCATCATCAGTACACAAGGTCATATAAAAACAGAGTCAATGACAATTTCGAATATATCTAAATCTCTCCACACCTGCATGTTTTGGACTGTGGAAGGAAACCAAAGCCACTGTATAAAACCCATGCAGATACGGAGAGAACATGCAAACTTCACATATAAAAGGACCCAGACCACCCCACCTGGGGATCAAACCCAGGACATTATTGTTATGAGGTGACACTGGTAGAAGGAGGTGGATAAGTAATGGGTGGTTTTACTTGAGGTGATATAAGCTGTTTTAAGAGTTGACTTTTTCTCTGGGATTAAAAAAAGTAATCTAGCTATTTATCTATCCATCCATCTAGTGTAGTAATACTAGTGTTAGGATTGTCATATTTGGATATTGGAAAATGATTAGTAAGGCATTGGCTCGTGTTTATGAGGGTTTGCATGGAACGATAAAGTCAAGTCAATTTTAACAAGTATTTTATAAAGTAATGTATGTGGTTTAAATATTTGAAGTTGGTTGGATTTGAAAGGTTGATGAATTGGGGGCTTGGTTGTGCAGATTACATTTAAAAAAATAGATCTTGTGCTACTACCGGAAACATGAGAAACTGTGAGGGTTATATTACATGTTTGTTAGCAGTATGCATTTGTTTTTTGTTAATTTCTTGGAAGTTTGTAGCTGAAAGTTTGATTTGACTTCCCTGGGAATGGTTGCCACATGTGTCTCCTCCCATGGTACAAAACATGCAGTGAAGATATTGGAGACACGGAATGAATTGCCTGTGGTTGGTAAATGTTTATTAATTTGCTTTTGGTCTGTTTTGGTTGGTCTTATGAACTTGAACTGTGGTTAACTGAGTATTAGCAGCACACATACACAATGGCCAAAGCTTTGGATAAGGGGTTACATGCAAATTCTAAGGGTTTGGGTTAATTGGTACAGGGTTTAATTCACCGGTTGGGTGGCCTGGTTATGGATTTTTCTCCCTCAGTTCAAAAGATTTTTGGTCTAATATATTAAACTAATCTCAACCTCGACCAGAAGAGAGAACAGATTATGAATGCATTGTCTTTTTACACAAATGAAATAAGTGTGTCCACAATTGGGAGGGTAGGTACATATTTTCCCTGCATATTGCAAACATTTTATTAAAAGCTATAGTTCACATAGGAAAAATACATAAATCTATAAGCATTTAAGAAATATAAACATTATTTTATTTATTTAGTTTAGCATTTATGTAGTTTAGAATGTTTAAAGCACTACATTTGAACTAATCAGGAATTTCTCAATGGACAACACTAAACCTCCAGGCTTCTCAAAAAACACTGAAGATTGAGGCAATTTTTGTATTTTTATAGTCTAAAATGAAAGGTTATCATTGGTATCCCATCATTGGTAAAACAGGTTTACCTCACAGATATAAATGTTAAAAAAATCCAATATACCCCAAGGCTATAGACATAGAAGCCAGAGGCACTTGGCTTGAACCAGACAAAATATATCCTAAACCTCAGATTAAAAAAAATGCATATATCTAAAGTAAACTGCAATAGATTGGAACAGATAATTAAACTCAATAAAAAAAGACATTATCACCAACCAAACACTTTACCCACTCGGCCAAGTAGGCTATATAGAAAGTGTCTGTACTCTCTTGCATAAAAAGTGTGAGTACAAAGCAAGTTCTGACTGCTTTATAAACCTGTGCACAGGTGTTGTGCTCTAGGCTTGATTACCAGCCTAATTTAAGTCTGACTGGCCCCTGGACTACCCCCTTACAAAAACATATGCTTAAGAGTTTGCAACTTTTTCTGAAGTAGGAAAATTTTGTTTAGACCTTATAGTACAAGTATTACTAAAATATTTTTTTAAAATGACAGTTAAAGCAGAGGATTCAATAAATTGTTAAAAATAAATTAATCATTTATACAATCATTGTTAGTTTTACATGGGTTAGCAGTAGATGTTTGCTAACATCACGCCACTGCAAGAAAAATAAACAGGCAGCTTGTGGGCTAACTTTCCCTTCCAACATAAACTAACTTTCCCTTTCAGCAAATAAAAGATCCCCTACCATACCTCGAGCCTCCTGACTCTACCAACCTTGACACACATTGTGGACGAGTGGAAACCAGCTGGCCCTCGAATATCTAGACTAAAATGGGAAAGATACAAAGAACCGGTCAGCGTGACTGCAATAGTGAACAAGGTGGAACGACTGGTGCCTCAGCTCCAATTACAGCCCTGATTGGATCTGTAACGCTGACGCTGCAGTGCAATGGTGTTCATCTGGGCTTTGCAAGACTAACACAACCAGACTTTGCAACAGCTTCATTCCACAAGTCATTAGACTCCTCAACTCTGGACTCAAGCACACACATACTCACGATGGGAATATGGGTTATCATGATCCTGTTGATCACAAACAGGATGGACTGTCACACACAAACACACAATGGACTAACACTCACACGATGGACTATGTCACGCACATACACACATGAAAGACCCTTGCATACAAACATATGGTGGGTCTTAAGCACACACAAACAACTTAAATAATTTACTGTGTTCTTCTGTGACTGTATTACTTTGCACAATACTGCAAATCTGCACACATTTTCACATTTTGCACCTTAATCTCTTTATCTCCACCACTATAAATGTACCTCATGTACCATTTCCACAGTGCCATGTACTAACAAACACTGGTCTCTCTTAATTACTTGTTTAGATCAGAAATGTTAAGATTGGAAAGATTGTATTTATTAAAGGCCTTTTGTCCTTATGGATCGACAGGGTTTTGTATTGTCTTGCTCTTTTTGTTCTGTGCTGCACTATGGTCCCTGAGGACAATATTGTTTCATTTCAATATGTACTTTTATGTATCTGAAATGGCAATAAAGACACTGACTAGTCTCATTGGCTATCTGGTGGTCTACCGCCTGTTCAACACAACATCCAGTCCTCTTAACATAGAACAAATTCTCTAAGACAAGAACATTTTTTCAGTCTTCCATAGAATGAAAAGTGGCAGAACTTTAAATGCATATTTGCCATAGTTTTTAATAGATACATGTGTATTTTGTGTTATACTGCAGTAAATAAGTTTTCCTTTAATTTCTGAGGGGGATAATTGCAGAAACAAAAATGAAATCAGACAGAGGGACAGAAAATATTTTAAAATCAGGTTTTTCACTTTGTGTTCAATATCATTTGATGAATATTGTGAAATAAATAACTCACATTTATGCCATGAATGTCAAATTAATCCCAATTGCATGTTTGGTTTCCATGCAGACACCGGGAGAACATGCAAATTCCACATTTTGGACACAAAGGACACAGGCAGCCTCAATTGGGGATTAAACCCAATACCTTCTTGTTGTAAGGCGACAGTGATACCAACTTATCCACAATGGTGCCACATAATGAAAAAAGACAGAATGGTAAAAGTAAAAGACAGAATGGTTGGATCAGTGAAGACACACAAGTCTCAGCTAGCATCTCAGCATGCCTGTGAGATATATCACAATGGATGTACTCATCATCTAAAACTCCACCCCAGCAAGACCGAGCTGTTGTTTATCCATGGGGATCAATCTCCAGCCCATGAACTAGGCATCTCCCTTAATGACTCAAATCAGACCATCTAATCAACTGACCATCATAGATAAGATGTTGCCTCCAGGGTCTAATTACACTGGTGGCCAGAATTGTGGAAACACTAATCACTAGTCTAAACTGGGCTCCCCTGTAACTGCCACTACTTATTTAATCTGTTTGCCCATGTATGACCGACTTTTGTGACATTTTCATGTTTTAGTTAAATTACAGTGGTTGACATGACATGTAGGGGTCTGTTTATTATTTTAAAGACAGAATCATTTGTAATTTACTTTTTACACGAGCTACCTACACCAGCTAGTAGTATTACCAAGCATTAAATTTAGGTCTAACAAAAATATTTTAGTTAATATTAAACTTATTTGATTGTCATACAATTCTGCAAAAATGAATTTGTTTACTGGTAAGTTTAATGTTTATTTACATTGTGCAGCTTTTTCATCATGGATCATTGCAAGAGAATGCCAGGTGTTTCCACAATTTTGGCCACTAGTGCAAACCGTGCTCCATAAAACACAACCTCCAAGTCTCACTCAATTTGATCCTCAACCCAGTGCTCGTGAAAGATAAGCATCAAGGCTCTTATCTATACTTGCACCCAAGTGACGAAACAAGCTTCCCTTGTCTGTCTGAACTTCTGAATCTCTGGCTGTCTTTAAAAAACTACTAAAAACTCACCTCTTCAACAAGCACTTAAGACAACCTCACACATGTACACTTGTTTTTACATTAATAATAAACACTTCTCTCAGGTTTTTTTCAGATTTCTATTTCTGAGCTGCTGCTTACTTTAACTAGAGTATGATTATGTTTACTATGGAAGCACTTCTGTAAGTCGCTCTGGATAAAAGCATCTGCCAAATACTGAAAATGTAAATAAGAAGAAAGAAAAATATGGAAAAAGAAGTCTAGAGACTTGAAAATTAGAAGATATCATTGTAATCGATTATTCTAATTATATAAACTATTTATTTACATTTTAGGCATTGAAAAGACATTTTTTTCCAAATCAACTTACAGTACCGTGACATTATATTAGTAACTTCTATATAAGGCTAGACTAGGCTACAACTGTCTCTCTATATATATCGAAGTATTAGGTTACAGTACTTTCCATCCTATAGCTGCTTAATGTAAAAGTTTGCATAATAAAATAAAGACTGGGGATAACTACATTATTACAATATTTAATTTAATTAGTTTTTTCTGAGTGTCTTTACAAGTTAACATTCTCATATATCCCAGAAAGAGAACCAAGTATAGAAAGAACAAACTACTTATTTGATACATGCCAGGACCAGAGTCTACATCTTGTCAATTGGGAAACTGTAAAATGCAGATGAACAAAATCACCAAAATCAAGATGAATCGGTACTTTATATTAGGGCACTTTCAAAGGAAATCAGAAAATCATTAAGCTAATGTGCCAGATCTGGAACATTACTTGTTGTGTAAGCTGCAATGTATGGCATCCATGGATTGAATATAAAGTATTGGTTATGCTTCTCAAACTATTTTTTTGCAGTTCTGTTGAGAGGGGCCACTGCTATTCAGTGCCAAGATGTATACGAATGCCAAGACCTATGGTTTCTTAAAAGAACACTGACCAGAACACACTGTCTCTGCTAGCTTGCCAACAGTTCATTCTGGGTCTCTCTCTCCCTCCCTCGGGTAAGCAATGTACAACCATATCTTATAAAAGTATATATTCATCAGGCTCATTCAGGAAGATCTGATGCATTGTGTGTTTTGACATCTTTCTGACATAGCCAGCTTTCTTCAGCTCCAGTAGCTCTTCTTTAAGATCACACTTGACCAGCTAGCTTTTTGCTCCCTGTGCACAGCCATGACCCCATCACAAAGTTGTACCATACTGATTATCCATGGAATTGTCAACCATGTACACCACAAAAGTAAGCATAGTTCAGTGAGACATGATACATGGGACTATATGGAACAAATTTATAAAAACACTGAATATTTTTTTCTCATAGATGGCTGGTGGAAATGTCACTCTAAATAATAAATTCTAGTCTCTAAAAGGGAACCAATACACTCAACCTTCTGTTTTGCCCCACTTAGGCATATGATCATACTTTACTAATGCACTTGGTATAAATAAATTAATCATGTGTTGCTGTACATTCATGGGCTTCATCACTTATGTTAGTTTGTTTTATTAGTATTTGAATTACATGTTGTACTCTTGGTTACATTCATCAAAGACACTGAGTAGTTATTCATTACACAAGTTTCAACAGTACACAAGTTTAAGTCAAACATCATGGACAATTTTGTATCTCCAACTTTTTGGACTGTAGAGGAAACAAAAGCACCTGGAATAAACATACAGACATGGGGAGGAGATGCAAACTCCACACAGAAAGTACACAGAGCGTCCCCTCCTGGGGATCATACAGGTGTCATTAATACAAGTAACGAGTGGAGAAGTTGTTACAGGTCTGTGAGAGCCAGAAATATTGCTTGTTTGTGGGTGACCCAATACTTATTTTCCACCATAATTTAAAAATAAATTCCATAAAATGCAAATAAAATGCTACAATGTGATTTCCTGGATTTTTATCCTCATGTCTCTCATAGTTGGTACCTGTATAAATTACAGACCTCTCATCTTTATAAGTAGGAGAACTTGCGCAATAAGTGGCTGACTAAATACTTTTTGCCCCACTGTATTTTTTGTGGTCATTGTGATGTTGAATTATACAAAATATAAATAAAATGCCTAAAAAACACCATCTTTCCAAATGCTTATTTTCCTTTATGTATTGTCTGTGTTCTAAAACCCTATTGAGATGCCTTGCTGTCTTACTCACTACATATTCAGCTACTAAATAAATATGATGTAGCCTTAAGAATAAAATTCTTACTAAGCTAGCACAGTTAGCATCATGCCATTCAACCCAATGGAATGAGGTGGCACAAACCGCTAGCATGTCTTATAATGTCTCCCTCCGTGTCCAAAAAAGTTGCTACTGACAAGACCCAACTTGAAAATTAATATAGTTGTTTACAGTTATTTATATTAAACATGAATGATTGATTTACATTCAAAAATAACTCATTTGCCATGCAATGCTGCCTATGTACTAGGTTCACACACTTGTTTTGGTGTTACTTCTTTCATTCATAAGAATTTCAGTATATAAATCACATTAGGCCAGTCACAAAGCACTTCTACTTTGTTGCTATTCAAATCTGCATGTTAGTCCATTTTCTTAGTAGTAATAGGTGATCCATCTTATAAGGCCGGACTAAGCATTATTCAGATTTGTTTTTACTACATATTACAACAATTTATAAAATATGCTACTCCTTTGTAAAATGGATTGCACAATAACTTACTTTTAGAACATCAACACTTGCTTTTTCATTTTGACATAACCTTATGAAGGGTTTGAGGGTGAATGCACCTCTGGTAATGCAGTAGACGCATAGAGTAACTGAAGTGGTTCTATTCATTTTTAGATTTTATTTTATTCACTAGTCAATTTAGGATGGACTTGTATTTGAATAATTAAATAGTTTATGCTGACCTTCACTGATTTAGTGACAGCCTTTCAGACTTTCCTCACATTCCTTTGTTCATTCTCAGTATTTGCCGGCAAAGCCCATTGAGAAGTCAAACAGAAATAGACCTTGGACATGGAACCCATCCTTTACCCAAAACATTTACCCATTCATGTCGAGGAGCAAGTTAAAGCAGCCATTTTAACTACAGGTTAATGTTTTCAGCAGGGAAAAACAGATATTGAGGTTAACATTAATTCTTACATTACTTTCAGTATTCAAAATTATTCATTCACAGGTGATTTCAGAATGTTTTCAACTAATTTCCATGTGCTTAATCAGTGCTTAATCCTCTTAATCTGCCGTTTTAAAGAATCACTGAACACAATGCATGAGACTGGCAGCATTTGGAAGCTCATTCATTGACGGGCTGCATCAACTTTTTTTGACTCACTGTGTGTGTGTGTGTGTGTGTGTGTGTGTGTGTGTGTGTGTGTGTGTGTGTGTGTGTGTGTGTGTGTGTGTAGTCTGTTGATCCTGCATATCTCCACATGTACAGTGTGTGAGCTTTGTGTGGGAGGAGTTAGAGGAGAACAATGATGGGCTCTGGTCTGGTCGCCCATGCATGTGGGAGAATGTTTGCAGAAGTGTGTGTGTGTGTAAGAGAGAGAGAGAGTGTGTGTGTGTGTGCAGGCTTCTTTATGCTAATGCTAAAGAATGGTAAGCTTTTCATTCATTGTTCTTCTATTCCGTGATTGAAAATTAGAAACCTGTGTGTTTGCTTTTCTGCTTAAATTAAGGATGATTTGACCAGCGTTGGGTTTGATTGTTGCTCAGGCGAGCTCATGCTTTATGTTAGCCTTAATGTTAAATATTTATTTTTTAAATAAATCATGTCATGATGTACTGTACATGATACTGCACATACAACACAGGAACGTAACTCTGAGAAAAAATATTTTTATTATAGTTTAACTATAGTACTTTTATAACGTTTTTTATCACAAATTGTCTTTGTTCCAGCTGGAGTTACGTGTTTTATTCAGGAACAATTATTTATTATTATGATATGATTATATCTTAGTAATATATTCTTTATAATAATTCATATGGAAAAAATCTCTTTGTTAAACGATATAATATTATAGTTATTATTATGAACTATTATAAACACAATTCTGTAATAATGCAACCGAAAAAACAATTCATAGCAAACAAACCATTAATTCATTCATTCTAATACTGTTCTTTTTAAATATATGATTATATTTGATAGTTTTGTGATTTTTGCAATGCATCCATTTAAATGACTAAAATTCTCTCCTAATGTAAAGGTTTTGTTGACTTTTGAGCAAGATTGTAAATGATCCCACCAGAATATTTATTGCTACACAAACACATCAGGCAGAACATTATGACCACCCTCGAATGGTGCCGGTCCTCCTGGCCGCCCATGTCCGGTCACCAGTTTACCGCTGTTCCTTCCTCAGACCTTTTTTGTTAGATACTGACCACTGCAGACCAGGAACACCCCACAAGAGCTGCAGTTTTGGAGATGCTCAAACTGGCTCAGATGTCCATTTTCCTTCTTCTGACATCGACTCCGAGGATAAAATGTTCACTCGCTGTGTGATATATCCTCCACACTAACAGGAGCCGTGATAAAGAGACGATCAGGGTTATTCACTTTACCTGTCAGTGCTCAGAATGATACTTCATTTAGTGTTAATAATAACGTTATTAATAATAACCATACGTTCATAAACGTATAATAATAATACATATGTACTGTGTGGTACATTCCTTTGCACCGTGTGTTGAGACCCGGTGGCCGTACCCATTACCCATCACTCCCTCTTCTTGGGTTGAGTCTCATTGTTCTCTCATTACACCGGCTCCGTGAGCTCCACGTGTGATTTCACACGTCTGGATGAACTTCAAAGGCACCGGCGCATTACCGGAGCATAATGGCGAGTAAATGCTGTGTGGTTATTGAAATACGGCTAATATTAGCATGACAGCATGGCAGGAGCGGAGATCATGATCTGTCATTGCTAGAGGTGAGGGGGCTTTTGTTCACCCCTGTGCTTTGTTACAGGGGTGAGAATAAAGCAAGCGATTATTATTTTGCGTTTTCTGAGGCTAGATTTCGACCTTTATTATAGAAACATCATGAATCTAGATGCTTTAAGTCTTATTCATTAAGCACTGATCATGATTTTATTTGTAATTTATAAGCACTAATGAGAACGTGTCTACTGAGCAGCTCAAACTCGCTGAACATGTCAGATGCATAGTAGGCAGCTGATGAACACATGCTATATATATATATATATATATGGCTTTTAAAATGGCTACACCATCACAGGGAGGTTTTTTCTTCTCTCTTACTGTCATTAACTAATAAATTAGTTTAGTTATCTTTATATGAAACAAATTGTAGTAAATAAAAATAATAAATGATACCGCACTACAACAGACATTTATATTGTAAGTATTTAGCTGACACCTTTAACCAAAGCGACTTACAGTACAGTCTGAGAAATGATGTTTAAGGGCCTTGCTCAAGGGCCCAACAGCAATCAGTGGTGAGGTTCGAATTGACGTCCTTTGTATTACTAGTCCTGTATCCTAACCACTAGACTACTGAGAGGATACGATTGCACAGCATCCTAAATAAAGGCATTATATATCAATTAAAATAATATACATCCGGTCGAGTCTCAGCTCTGCCTGCCGACATAAAACTACGATTGGCCTGTTGTTCATTTAGGGGCGGGATTAAGCAGCAGAATATGATCTCGCCCTTGACTAGTGCAGTCCTGACCTCTTCTGGCTGATGATGAGAGGTACAGCCGTGGAAAACCATTCAGAGCACTTCAGAATGGTCTTTTTTTTCAGTATTATAATTTATGTGAGTGTGTTTGACCTAATGGGGTAGTGTTGTGTTATTCTATAATTTAGAATATGATTTAGAATAGAAGAAAATAACACAAACACAGAAAATTATCATTTAAAAGTAGTCTCTTATTTTCCCCCCCATGGCTGTTCATCCATCAGGGTCTCTCTGTAAAAAGAGCTCATTTTCATTCGTCAAATGACGAAAAAATGCCTATGGTTGCTGAACACATGTCGGAAGGGACATAAACAATCAAATAAAAAAGAAAAAATATATATTAATGCAACAACATATGTACATGAATATATCTTACATCTTAATAAATATTTATTTGATTCGAATTAGATCAGGAGTCACGTCACCCATCTAAATACAATATAAAACACAATCAAGGTTTCATGTGCTTGTGTATTTTGATTTTTTTTCACTAACAGAACAAATTAAATAAATAAATGATGCTCTGTTAGCTGATCGTAGTCACTTTAACTGCTTTAAGTAACTTAGAGTGGTTCTTCCTGTTCACAGCACTAACCAGAGACATGGGAACCTTTCATTGGTGTTATCTGAAGAGGATTGTTTTAGCTCATGCTACTATCGGCCGCTCATGACCGTCCATCTTAAACACAGGAAGAAGAAATGACTAGATGTGCAGAGCATTGTTCTGTTTACTGAGACTTAAATCCAGGCGCTTGCAGTTCGACTGTGTGGTCATTTTGTTTTTTTATTTGGAAATGCAAAGGTTTTTTTTAAATCTTAAAACATTTATACATACAGAAAGCCATATCATAAGTCTTGTTGCATCCCATTTGCATATAAGAATAATAAATTAGGACGAGTTGGCTTTATTGTAAAGCGCGTGGCACACATCAGTGAGTCCTGGAGACTCAGATTCAAACCAGGATCAAATTTATGCCCCTTATTGGACGTTTTTATTCAACAGTGGGAAGTCGGCAGTGGTGGGGCTTAAACCTGCAGCCTTACGATTACTACTGGACCATTCATGTTATTTTTTTACCGCTGTGCCACCCGAGCGACCATAATTGGCCATGTCTGCTAGGGTAAGATGACCGGACTATGAGCACTATGTGTGGGAGGACCCTGATTAGCAGATAGAGGCAGGCTCAAAGAAGACGATGGAGTCGATGGAGGTGTGAGCAGCAATACACACTCCTCGGAAAGAAATATCTTATTTTATATACTGTATCTCGTCGTATGGTATAATACTATACTATATTTGTATATACACACACAAGCAGAAGACAAATTTACTACTTTGGGAGAAAATGGGAGAAAATTAATTACTAAAAAAAAGAATATGCATAAAACAAACACATTAGAGGGACCCAAAATTCCCAAGATGACCCAAAAGAGATGAATTAGAATCCCTGCAGTGTAAGGAAGGGAAGATCGTCTCTTTTTTTCCTCTTCTGTGGTTTTACTGAGCAGAATGAGCTGCAGAGATGCAGCCCACAATACATTTAAACACCAGCACGAACCGTTTTCACACACTCTTACACACACGAGGCGGCGGCGGTGGCGGCGGCGGCACTCCCGGGGCCTGTTATGCTATTTTTGAGCAGATCCTTGGGTTCGGATGGAAACCTTTCTGCCTGCGGCTCACTTAAATAGATTTCACACCTCTATCTTCTCATCGGGAGATTTTCTGCTGCCGGGCACAAACTTAGTCACAACGTGTCAGCGTTTCTACCCTCGCTGATGCTTCCACACGCTTCGTCCTGTCCTCCTCATCAACAGACGCTTTACCGGCACCACACGCTATCGCTCGGTGGAACAAAGGACGCTAATTCAGACGCTTAGCTGGCGCCCCTGCAAAGATTCTGCACGCTTATGAGCTACAATTCGAGCATCCACATGTACACGAGTAGTCAAGTAGTTTTATTGTCAATTCTGCATATGTACAAGACATACAGAGGATAGAAATTACGTTACTCTCCTACCCAAGTTACGGCACAGATAGCAACATTAGCGAAATAGACTAAAGACTTTAAAACTAGACTAGTATATAAATATAAAAATAGACAAAAAACAATTTGTGGGAGAGACAGTCCAGTATAAACAGTATAAACAGTATAAACAGTAGTGACCTAGGGAGCTGACGACCTGCCTACCTCATGAGCTGCCTCAGTACAGAGGATTGGAATACCACATCCAACTCATAATCAGATTATTTAGACACACTAGGCTGTGCAAGACGCCACCCGGAGTCTCATTCTGAATTGTCCCTGATGAGCGCGAATTTGATTTGGCCCCGGATGCCCTTCCTGACAGAACTCTCCCAATTTATTCTGGTCTACAATGCACTAGTTTTTTTTTCATCCTGGTATCTACACGCCTGTTTAGTGTCTCTAATTAACCTGCATGCATTTTTTGGACATGCAGACATGGGGAGAACGTGCACACAGGAAAGACCAGGAATGCCCCACCTGGGAATCGACCCCAGGACCTTCTTGCTGTGAGGTGACAGGGCAGCTCACCGAGCCCATAATAATAATTAAAAAATAATAATTTAATAATCTAACCGTCTCAGACAGCAGGACTCTGTGAAGTGAATTCGGCCTCGTCTACATGGTACGCTATATTTCCCTGCCATTTTTCGGGGCCGCCGGCACCCTGGGGCTTTACGGTGATCCTGTAAAATGAATGTTCTCCTTTTCTTGCCCCAATTTCCTCTCCTAATTTGTGTCTGACGTGCTTTTATCATGAGCCAGTTGTCTGGAGGTGGTTCTGCCCTCTTCGTGGTTTAGGTTAGAACGTTTCGATTCACATTACAAATCGTGTGTGTGTATCATTTCATTGAACAGCATTTATCATTAATGTATTTAACACATATATAATATCTACGTTTATCCGTCTGTGTGTCTATCTGACTATATGTTTACCAATATATTTGCCTGTCTGTCTGTTTATCCATTTGTCCGTCTGTATATCTGTCTCAGACAATCAGGATAGCATGCCGTACAGTATCTGCTCTTTATATCTTGCTGGTGTTTATAATCACATATAAGAAAGAAAAGTACTGATCTTAGAAAAACTTTCTTACTCCTCTGAATTCTGTCATTCAGAATTTATTTGTAAATGATTGATTGATTACTTCATTGACCCCCCCAAAGTGAAATTGATTAGGAAATAAAACGTAGTGTGAAGCAAATATAAGGTTTAAAAAGAGAAAAATATATCAGACATAAAATGGTGTATCGAAAAGTTGCTATTTATAAATCCTGTGGTGTGCAACTACAACAGCACAAAGCCGTTCAGTGTTATTGTGCATCATTTCATAATATAGAACACAAATGACAATATGATGCTTTTAATGCTGCTAGGTCGATGCTAAAGTTAAAAACTTTAGCAATTTTTAATGAACATGTTATTTTCCCTTTTCTTCTCTCTTCGTGGATACCATATCAAACTCATCCATCCTTTCGTTGTTTCTTCTGCCACTGTTTTATCCTATTTATGGTCCCACTGGGTCTGATCCACTAAGTAAAAAGCAGAAACCACACCGGATAGGTCAGTACTCTTACAGGACTTTTATTATCTCGGTTTGACCTGTACACACAGGGAGAACATGCAAACAGCACACAGAAAGGACCCAAACAGCGCCACCTGGGGGCGTGTAATATATTCAGAAACGTGCGATTCTGAAACACTTATTTCTATCCCGTTGTACTCCCTCTAACAGGACCATCATTCCAGGTCTAGTTACTCAGCTCGCCTCCTCAAATCAATCAGTCATTACTAAACAATCGGACCAGACCCGGCCGAGCTCTCCCACCCCAATCAATGAGCGTAATCACACACCAAGCGTCTGATAACGAGGACAGGCCCCGAGCACCTGATTAATGACACTATTATCCGTGTAGAGGGGTCTGTTCACCGTCCACCCATCCCTACTCGCTGAAAAGTGGACCGGCGGTGCTCAAATACCTATCAGCGCCTCATTTCCTCTCCATCCTTATTCATCACCTCTCCATCTACACGTCCGAATCTGCCTTATTCTCCAGCCTCCATCCTTCTCTGTTTGCACGTAATCGATTGTGCACGTCTTCCGGTGAAGATTTATTCTCTGTGTGTTTACGCGTTTCAAGGTGTTTTACTTCATTATTCAGTTAAATGAGCTCTGGATTTAACCTGCTGTGGCATCTCTAAACCAAACGTGGGTATAAAATCCTGGGGGGGGGGGGGGTTGTGTGTGTTGTAATGGTAGAATCTCACAAATACAGAAGGTGCATCCAGCCATATAACATATAAATGTAGCACATGTACAGATATACATTTTTCTTTTAAGATAATCAGATAAATAAATCTTCCTTCTTTTACATAAATACATTTACCAAAAATAAGGGACTACAACCCCGAACCAGGGCAAGTTGAGACACTAATGCAAATGAAATATAAACACAGTGTTCCTTTACTTTACTTTTATTTGATTGTAGACGGTTCGAACTCGAGATATCTTATGGATTATCAGCTCAACTTGATTTCAACAGCCATTCCTGCAAACACGTTCCAAAAAAAGTAGGGACGGGGTGATCCGGGGCAAGTAATGAGGTGAAAGACTAAATAACGGCGTGCTTCCATACAGGGGATCTGAGTCTGAGAGTGTCTGATGAGTAAAGATGATCATGCAGAATATCTTTAGACGATTCAAGGAATCTGGAGGAATTTCAGTGAGTTAAAGATACGAGTACAAACTTAATCTTCTCTCTTCAGAGCACATGAGTGAGGGATTACTCTATCAAACCTTTGTAAAGCCCCTTATTAGAGTTACATTCAAGTCAAGACGCTTCTCTCTAGTGGAAGCATGTGTTGTGGTCAGATAAATTAGCATTCCAGGTCTTTTTTTTGGAGAATAATGGACATCCAAGGAACGGATTAATAAATAAAATGAATAAATTAAATGAAGCTGAACAGACAAAACATGAAATAGATCAGATTCATCCTGCCATCAAATAAACGCCAAAGTAAATGTAGGGAACTCTTTTTATATTAGATGGCCTTGCACAGATATAATTTTGTATTTTACACTCCACTGGCGGCAGTGATTGCTAATCATTACATGTTCGCTACACAAGAAGAACGTTTATAAGCTTCTCTGGTCTGAACGAAGCTCCGAAGTATCGCAGATGTTTTCATTTAATACACGATAGAAGAAGCTGTGGATGGAAGGTACACCTTTATGTTAACGATGATAACGTGGGGCCTGAACGGTGGAAGCACTGCAGAATGACTTGCACTTTTTTGGTGCCCACGAGGGATCTTATCATCTTTGCAGGGCTAATTAAGAAGAGCAAAAGTTTTAATGGACGTCCTAATGCACCCACGTCGCTCCGGCGTTGCTCTCTGTCCACCGGCCAGCGTGAGACCGACAGCGAAGAGCATAAAAACTGCATTTCAGCTTCGGATCGATATGCTAGATAGACTGCTCGCTCTAAATGCTATATTAGCTTTCTTAGAGAGCTGACTAATGTTGTATATTTCCCCCCCGACGTATCAGATAGTCCAAATAAACTGTATTAGCGTATTAGCATTATTAAAGTTTTGGTACTTGAAAGTTCGAATTAATCAATCAAAACGTTTTATTAAAATAAAAACAAACACAAAAGTAATACTGCCATCGAATTCATTTATTGTTTTATCACCTCTTAGTCCTGGTCAGGGTAGTGAGGGGTTTGATTCGCTGGATGAAAGGTCAAAGACACTCTGGACACACTTAAGTTAACCTCACTAGCACTAGCGAACTGGAGCTTCGGTAGGAAACCCACATAGACACTGGGAGAACATGCACACAGAAAGGGACTCAGGGACTCAAACCAGGTCAATCAATGCAAGTTCATATGGGGATCAGTCTTGTGCACGGTGCATACAATGAATTCGAGATCCCGGGTCTGATGTGCCAGCGTATTTTACCGCTGCGCCACCTGGTGTTGGATGTTGGCTGTGCTGTGCACGGATGGCACGGTGGCTAAATGGGCAGCAAGAAGGTCTGTGGGTTCAATCATCAGGAGGGGAGGTCCGAGCGCTTTGGTTTCCTCCTACAGTACAAAGACGTGCTGAAAGGTTACATGTAGATACTGAATTGAACCTACCACTAGGAATAATGGATAAACATGGAGGGATGTTTCGGGAAGGGCATCCAGCATAAAAAGGTCACCAAATAAATA
>JAYDZG010000029.1:30933526-30944150 GCA_034509265.1 Microcambeva bendego
ACACACACACACACACACACACACACACACACACACACACACACACACACACACACACACACACACACACACTCAATTTTAAGTACTAGCCAGTATTTTTTATATTCTCTTGTATTTTTTAGTATATATAGATGTTTTATATATTGTTTATATTTCTCTCTGACACTGTTCTGTCCTCTGCACTGCTGTAACAATGCTAATTCCCCCACTGCGGGATTAATAAAGGAAAATCTTATATTATCTTAAAAAGAAGTTGTTAACCATTTTACACCACTGAAAACTAGCCCGACGTTTGTATGAGTTGGTTTATTGATGACTTTTACTGCCAGGCTCCTCATTGTAAATTAGTTTGCATCCACATAGCCGCCACGGTTTTCTCATTGTTCTTTTATTCATTCAGCGATTACATTTGTATAAAAATGAGCAATATTGCATTTTATTTTTAACATTTTACAGTGTACAAGCAACAGAACTTCCCTTTTGCGTGTTGTGGAAATAAAAGCCAGGACTGCATAGAACGCGCGGTCACGCCCGACACCTCTGTGGCTCTGCAATACATTCAACGAGAACACGTTCAAGTCATGATTAAGTGCGTACACATCAAAAACAGAGGCCGGACGTTTGTGCTATCGACCCGGCCACACCCCAACACAAATGAAAGCAACGCTTCTGGGTGAACGATGCGCAACACTAAAGTGTTAACACCAGTGCATACTGAGTCGCAGTAATGAGTGTATAAATTATACAGTACGTTGGTTGCCGGTTCGAGTCCCATCACCACCAGGTTGAACCTGCTGGGCCCCTGAGCGAGGCCCTGAAACATATCCGGTCATAATAGATGCTGTGAGCGTAAATAAATCATCAGGCACTATGACAGCACTTCAAATCTTACAGTTCTGTCTTCGGAGGGTCTTCATCTTCCCGAAGACAAAAACACGTACGTGTCGTAATACTGACCGGAGGCTTTTGAACACCCCCAAATTCTCTTAAATATTCAATTCAATTCACCTCTGCACACACACACACACACACACACACACTCGTACATATCAGTCAAAAAATAGAGATTTATAATAATAATAAGTCGTAGAAGCTCTAAAGTTCAGTCAGTTCATTGTCATTCCATTACAGCCTTGATGAATGCATTACAGTGGTGTGTTCTCACCATCTTCTGTGCTAGCGGACGTCATAAACACCCTAAGGAAGGGCTTCAGGAGTGTTTCTCCAGACGTTTTAGCGCATCCGATTGACTGAGGAGAGCAAAGCCGACACGCAGTCCTCCGACACGTGCGCGGGAGCCGTGTATATCTTTTATTGGCCGTATCGGTCAGGGATCCCCATCACAGCCCAGCCCAGTCGGCGGGCAGAGCCGAGACTCGAGACGGTGTATTAGAAATCTCAGCTCTGGCGTTTTTTTTTACTCACTGATTAGTTTTGATCCATCTTAATAACGACCTACAGTGCAGATCCTGTCGCAGTAAAAATATTACAGAAAGAAAACTCTGAGGTTCGGTCAGTCCGTGTTCATGTCATACTATTGTTAGTGATAGCAGACGTCATGAAGAGCCTAATTAAGGACTTGAACGCCTGACTCATCTGGTGAAATTGACTGAGCTGCTTTAAAGATTTGTTATAGCCTTTTTTAAAACTCCACAACAAGTGTAAAGCCCGAGGACAAAGACCACATGGATGTAGCACGATGGCTCGGCTAAGACCAAAAGTATTATATGAACGAACGCTGCATCAGTTTCAACTTCAGTACAGCAGGGTGACGGATTACAGTAGAGCGCTCGTGGCATCTCTTGTCCCAGCACGTTCGAGGATCCGCCTTCGTTTTCTGCCTTTGGAATCAAGTCCTGATGCAGAAACCTTGCAAAGATGGACAGAATTTTGAATGTAGACCACCGGCAGTAGTATGGAAGCTTCGGACCACAATCCAAAGCGTGCCGGGTCTCTAGTTTTAACATGAAGTCTTTTTGTCTGGGCAGAAGACAAATCGATCATAAAGAGAACTAATAGCATGACTGTGCCTGGTTAATAATGATGGATAATGACCAATACTGCAGATCCGGTCAGATCAGCCCTAGTAGTCCTCAAATAAAAAGTGCTTATGATGAGGATATCTCCTTCCTATGCTACATATTTACCGAATAAATGTACATACTTTACAGCGGGGGAAAAATAGTGATCTCTCTCTCTCGATGACGTGTGAAAATAAACAATATTAAAATGTCAATACAATCCCAGCTACTGTACAAAATAAGCTATACAAACTTCCGTCATAAGCACAGTTAGCCTGCCGACCAGGGGTTCACAAAGAGATACTTTGGGGAAGAAGATCTGGGAACTTTACTCCTCGCTGAGGCTAGTCTGTCTGGGCTTGGCGGGCTGGAGAAGTTCTTCAACCTCGACAGGTGGTCCAGGTCCCTTCATCGCCATGCTCGCCCCCACCATAACCGGGTAACTTCTGTTCCTACGGATACCCGACAGTCCCGCCATGGGGCCGGGGAGTCCAGGTTGGGCACCGAAAGGAGGCGAAGCAAAGCCGATGCCAGCGCCGGGGGTGACGGCTCTGGGGCCGAGACTGAAGCGCTTGACCTTGTCCAGCAGGTGGAGGTTGTGGACGGTCACGTCGGTCTGACTCTGGGAATCCGAGCACTTGGCTTCGGCGCCTCGCATCTCCTTTAAGATGGAGCTGGCCGGCCGAGAGGCCAGGAAGTTCTCGTAGGGCGGGTCCGACGGGCTGAAGTGTACGGGCAACACGGGGCTGCACACTTTAGACTTGGTGGGCGAGTTGGGCGGCGTGGAGGGCATCGTGTCTGAGACCGGGGCTGTCATGGGGGTTCTTTTAGGGGTCCGGTCCCAGCTGTGGGGGTTGTAGACGTTGGCGGAGATGCCGTGCTCCTGCAGCCGGTGCACCAGGCCCAGGGAGGTGCTGGTGGTCTTGGTGTGCTCCCGCAGGTTGGTGAAGCTCTCGGCCAGGCTCAGACGCCGGGGCGTGCAGGGCGTGGAGACTGGAGTGGAGCGAACGCTGCCGAGGGTCACACAGGGCGAGAGAGACGGACCTGCTGACATCACACTGGCACAAAAAGAAAAAAAAAAAGGAAATAGGAATTTAATAAATAAATGAAATACAGCAGCAGCGTGCACGTGTGCTGGGTTTAATGTGTGTAGGATAAATAAAGCCAAACAAAGGAAATAAGATCATTCAGCCAAAATCTGGAGTATTGGTCACAGTGGAACCTCACATCTCAAACTAGAATCATTTGTTTCTTGATAGTCCATGTATGCGATTGATCAACGCTTGATTATTTTTATTTAAGAAATGTGTAAGTCATTGATTATTTATTCACATGTATATTTTTTGAGTTTTAAAACTATATCTTATATACACGCACACATATTCTTATGTGTTACAGAAGTATGTAAAATCTGTTGGGAACATTCTAGCTTTCTTATTTTTGTTATAATACACACGTGTTATATGAGGAATATAACTAATTATTATAAAATATAACAACACTTCAGACCCTTCAGATTTAGACATCGTTTTCCTTTAGTAACCCTGTCATTAATGGCATAAGAGTTGTAAAATGCCTTTAAATAACCCAAGCTTGTAATATTTCGGCCCTGAAAGCTCTATAAGCCTTATGACTTCATAAAACATTTATAATAGCGCTCCACGTCCAGAGAACTCTTCTGATTGAATACAGATGAATTAAGAACTGTTATATTCTCTCTCTCTCTCTCCCTCACACACACACACACACACACACACACACACACACACACACACACACACTTACATGCGAGTTTATTAGTGTACATGCACCAATCATTATTGCTCTGTGGTCTCACAGGCAGTGATTGTAACCTCCTCGAGCATTAGGAAAATGACTGTACAGCAACACCACACACCAAACGTCTCTCTTACACTGAAAAAGCTCTGGAGCTTCTGTTCATGTAAACTAGTGAACATTCAAAGATCAGACCCGCATGAGCCTATTACGTATGTGAATGTGTGTCATCAATCGGGAGCAGAAGTCAGAAGACACAATCAAGAACAAATCTTACAGTTCAGAATAAACGTCATCGATGGAACGATCATCACGGATGAAGATCACAGGACGAGAGGCGAGCGCTTCGTTTACTTTATCTGTGATCAGCTTCTACCATTAAAACACGCCTGAAGGTGACCGGTCATGTGACTTCATGCAATTATTTCTCTCAGGATAAATAAAGTATCTGTCTGTCTGTCTAATACCTGTCTGACTGTCTAGATATCTATCTATCGGTAAATCTGTCTGTCTGTCTGTCCGGAGAGATAGATACACATTCAGAAAATCAGGATCATGGAGCCAGAACCATTCAAAAAGTGGGCACCAGAACCAGCACCATGCCAGAAGAAGAGAGATAATAGTTAATCTGGCTCTCCACTGATGTTAGAGATGAGATCCCTCCTCCTTCACAAGATTAAGTCTGGTTAGAAAAGCATGCCCGCAGTACCAGGGTTCACCTCACCATGCTGGGTCATGCGACCCTTTCTCACCCTACGTGGCCGCGGCCTGATCTAAGCCTGGCCTCAGAACAGGCTGGTAGAGTTCATCTTCCTCTTCATCATCATTCTCATCACTGCATGATCTACAGAAAGCCAATCGGACTCAGGAAGCGATCAGGTCGATCAACAGGGAAATGAAACAGAGATTGTACCAAGTGTTCCGGACTGCTGTCACTTTATTAAGGTGAAAATAAGAAAATTATCAAATGTGAGATCTCTGGAAGGCTTGGAGAATTTTTTGGAAGTATGTTGATCCAATGACTATTATCTGAGGAAGAAATCATTAATCCATCCTGATTGCAGGGATAATTCTCAACAAAATAAAAAGGAAACAGGTAATAAACTCACTAATCACCATTATCAAACAGATACTTTTTATAAGGTAAATATCCAACAACATTCGGCATCAATTGGGCTGATAAAATTATGCCAAACTGGAGTCACTAGGTTCAGTAGACGCTGCTTGTACATCGGTCGCCATCTAGCGGTGGAAGCAGGTAGTAACTCACCTGGAGGTCACTCTGGTCAGCTCGTCAGACGGGTGGAGGATCCGACAGGTCGTGAAGGTGTAGGTCGAGCTGGTGTTGGACATACACTTGCCTGGAAAATGCACTGAAAACAGTACGAGAGGAGAGAAACTATCAGTACGAGTGAACACACCACGAGTCCCGACACCAAACCAACGAGAGAAAAGGATTAAAACTGCATCCTGGACTGAATGACCGGGCTAGAGCCCATCGATAATCAAATAAAATATCCTCCGATGCAAAAAAAATACTTTTTGGATCCTTATTTACACACGTTCTGGTCGTGTTTGGAGGTCACAACTCTGATGCAGTTTTAAACCATGAAGTGCAGGAAGACTAGAATGATCTTCAAACCAACATTGGTTGAATTAAACCTAAAGAGCAAAAGAAAATCAGGCAAGCGAGTATAAGACTGTGTGCCGGGTGTTAGTCATGTACTCGGGCTATCTTTTATAGGTAGACGTGTTGGCCGAGGCAGTATATTTACACAGTCGGCATGAATCAGTGATACACAGCTAGCACTTTGAAGCAGCTTTATAAAAAACACTAACAGCAAAAGTGCAGAACAGACACAAAAGCACAAAAAGCTCTGAAAGTGTTTTAAATTATGATAGGAAACATTTTTTTAATTATTCTCCATCCTGCAGAAATCACCGGGTCCTGTAAACACACTCATCTTATTACTACTCTCTCTAGCCTGTCCTTTATTCTACAGTTATGCCATATCTAAGCAAAAATAGTGTAACGCAGGTACAGAGATGGCTGAGGTTCAGAAATTAATCAGTAAATGAATCTGAAAACCGACCAGAAAAAGTTTTACTGGCTCTCAACTCGTACAAGTTTTTGCATTTTAATCTCTGCTGCTATAAAAAAAACTCTGTTAACTGTATATCAGAATCTATTGTGACCTCATGTACCACTACTCATTATCATGTACTGAGCAACACTCGTAAATATACTTAACAATTCTTCTACTTATTTTATTTATTGTACTGTTGTGTATCTGCACTGTGGATCGTATTGTTCTGCACTTTTTGTTCCGTGTTGCATCCCGGAGGAACGTCATCGATTTTTAATATGTAGTCGAAATGAAAATAAACACCCTCTGACTGAAATGATTCAGAAGACGAATCCGACATGAGTCAGAAAATGAGAACAGCATCCAAACTAAAACTGGAACTGTGTTTGTTTTTAGGGCATCTTCCAATCTAGCCATACCGAGAACTCTGCGAGCAGTGCAGTCAGGTTTTACCTGGACTGATACTCCAAACAAAAATGCAATCCACTTTAGCCCGGATACATGAACATCGTGTCTGTTCAGGTGCCCGTGCAGATTAATGCACAATCATTTGTGATTTATATTCTACAATTATTTGAATCCCTGCAAAGTGACCTAATTGACCAACGTGATCTAAGGATGATGGCTAGAGATTATGATAATCAGAGACTCTTCTCATTTTCCAAGAATCACGCATAAGCAGAGAAGTGAGAGATAAAAGTGAAAAAGCAACAAAAATAAATGACTATACTCAGAAGCACAATGGCAGGACACGCCAGGCTGGGATGAGGTAGATGTGGGCGTGTCCTGGGTGTGTATCGGCCCATTCCTCGTGCTCTGTGACAGGGTTGTGTAGGGGAACATCACAAACATGACACCATGACAAAACAGGCAAACGTGCTCTGCGTTCCACAGGGACTGGCAGTGTGGGAAGCGGGTGGGGTTTGTGGTCAGCATTAGGATACTCTCTCACCGGATGTGACATCAACCTCCTCAGACACGTCTCCTGCCTCCTGCAGCTGTGTTTCTGCTTCTTCTCTGATATGTCCATTCTGCAGGTAAAGGCTGGGCACAGGGGAACATGGCAGTGAGCCCAGGCCTGAGGTAAAGTGAGTGGGCTGAGAGTTCTGGTGTCCCTCTGGCTCATCCTCTTCCAGGTCGGTGAACTGATAGGACTCCTCGAGCTCGAGCTGGAGATGACGGAAGCCCTTGGTCACGACCCCCGGACGGCTGTCCAGAATGCCACCCAGGTTGGGCTGGGCCAGCTGCTGCCATGCATGCAGGGTGGCCGAACCTGAAAGTGAGACCACAGATATGAGAAATTGCTACATAATATGCATATTGTTTGAAATATGATAATTATCTTTAGAAATTAGTGCAGGATAGCTTTGGAAATGAATGATATATATAAAAAAATGTACATTAAAGAAAGAAAATGAGAGATTTTTTGGGGGAAGAATGTTGATCCAAGAATTCCTTAGGAATAAATATTTAATCCATCCTAACTGCTATAACTCTCAAAAACAATAAAAAGGAATTTGTGTGCTGTTTGCAGTCAGAAAAGGATGCAGAATGTACAGCAGTGCATTAAAACCCCTAAGAGAATGAAATCAAACTGTACATCAATTTTCTTTACATTCCGGCCAATACGACTGCACTCGTGAGGGTCGACATGATGTCCTTCTATAGGGTTTAATTTTGGCAGGCAAATGCAACCGTGCCAATGCTTACATAGCACGATCGGCTTCAAATAAATCAATCGAACCGTAAAAATGTATGTTGAGTCACTTGGGGAACTGATTTAAACTACTAATAATTCAATAACTACTAGGTGGCATTCACTAATCACATCAGATGTTCACCAATCTAATACACAACTTTTCTGAGATATATGCTAAATGTTCAACATGCTGATTGAATGGTTAAAGCAGAACCTACTCCCTATGACAACATTTATGAATATGATTATTTTATATAATAGGAACGATCCTTTTTGCTTTAGTACTACAATTATGCATGGCTAGCATTATTTTGCGTCTAGGCTGCAATTAGCATAATGCTAACGACACTTGTGTGTAAAGCAGAATTATACACGCGTTGCTAAAACAGAAATAAATGTGTAAGAAAGAAATAGAGAAAATGAGAAAGGTAAGAAATACGTGTAGAATTTATTGGAGACTTTACACGACAGGACAGACGGAAATACAAAGAATAAAACGTGAATGGGGAAAATGACTGCAAAGACCTCAAGTCACTAAAACAAGAGCAAGTTCGTGTTAAAACAATATTGTTGAATAAATGGATGAACGTGTCAGAACAATTAATTATTTACTTAAACCAGAAAAAAAACTAGCGAACAAGTCTAACTTGATACGTCGTGGTGATGTGATAAACCACCAGCAGGTGGCAGCAGATCCACAGATCACATTTACACTCCGGTGGTCCTGATCGTAATGACTGAACTGCTGTGGGTCGAGTTACAAACAAAAGCATAAAAACAAGTCCAATAAATGAACTATTCAATAATTCAGCATCACTGCGGGGGGTTGTAAATGATGCCTGATGCTGCAAACATTTTAAACAGCTTTGGGTTTCGGCCTGTTACACCAGCAAACTGTATATTTAGATTTAGCTAAATTAGTACTTAAGATTTAACTTTTTTTTTATATGAAGCACAAAAAAAATCAGAGTTTTAAAGATGTAGATACATAGCCTGGAGAACGTAGAACATTTTCTACATTCATTCTTTAATCTAATTTTTAATTTAAAAAGCTTCTTTTTGCACCAGGGACTGATTTCATTTACGATATACCTTAACAGACCAGGAGGGGTAAGTAGGATTCAACAACACTGCTCTGAAACACTGCTCCCCGAACCCCCATTACCTTACTGTGTCGAGACAAACGCTCCCACCTAGAGGTCATAAGAGGCAATAACTGGATAATTATTTCTGTGTGACCGTCGTACCTTCTGGTCGGGGAACAGCGTATTAAACTGTTTCATGCTACGGAGGTGCAGCACTAAAACACTCCATCACACTAAAACTACGAATATCAGCTGTGTTCAAAACTGCTACAGTTATGACCTCTGCTGGCTGATGGATGGATCGATAAAGCGAGACGTGATTGGGTAAATAGATACGACTACATTTGATATGAACGTGATAAAGTGCCACTTTGAGTGAATGTTCACGGCGTGAACCTAAATCTGGAACCAGCAGCGTGGCTGGGCGTGACTGAAGTAGAACGAGTGCTGTGTGGACATCTCGTCTGTGTTTTGGTGTATAAGAGCCCACAGCGTGTCGGAGAAGAGCAGGGCCAGCGGCCTGCCCTTTCTTATCTGGTCACCTTCCAGAGGTTTGACGATCTGGAGTTTCTCGGGCAGGTAGGAGCGGCTGCCGTACACCGAGTACACCGAGTGCAGCGTCCCCAGGGACAGGACGCTGTCGGCGGACGCCACCGACCCCCCTCCCTCGCCGTCGCTGTCTCCGCCCGCGTCGCTCTTCTCCTTGGCCAGCGCCAGCAGCTTCCGCTCGCGCTCGTCCTCGAAGAAACGCCGCTCGCACAGGTAGTTATCCCGCCGTAGAGAGAGGCGCCGGAGAGCCGCCTCCAGGTCATGTGACCCGGGCATGCCGGGCGTGCCGGGCTTCTTGTTCCAGTCGTCCGAGCTGAAAGTATGAACAGAGACGACATGAAATTATACCATGTGCATGAACTAAAACAAGAAAGAAATAAACCTGGTGCATGTTGGACAAGCCTGCTTTAGTACCATGAAGAAAATAAAACACTTTATTATAAACTTTTTTCTGTGCTCAAATATTGACATTGAGGCGTATCATATTCAAAATAATATTGCACAACCCTTTATTTAGTTTCTGATTATTATTATTATTATTATTATAACCGTGGGCCTCAATTTTACAGCTGTCATTGGTTGGCACTGGTCCATTTGACAAATAATGGAAAAATATAAAATATACTAACATATGAGTGTCACACTGTTAAGAAGGCTCTAAATTTGTGAAGAGATAAGTTTTTCAGACACATACCCCTACAGTATACAATCCTTTTGAAGCATTTCATTCCAGACTTTCCTGACTAAGGATGGCTATGGAACACACGCGGGCAGCGATCGGCCAGCAGGGGTCATAACTGCAGCCGTGATTTATTTGAACTACTCTCTTATGTAATTAAAACGTGCAAGCGTTGTTAAAAAAGTGTTCACTAGTGTGTTTATGTGTGTGTTCACTGCATGGACCGGGTAAAAAGTACCTTAGTTGTTGTTTGCATCTACGAATGTAAATCCAGCCTGGTGTGATTTTTACTATGATGTACAGCACCATAAACTTTAAGAAACTTTAAAGGCTCGTAGTCGCGCGCTCACCCCTCCTCCTGTGGAGACTGGTTCTCCAGAATCATGCTACTGGTGCGGTTGTCCAGTACGCCCCCCTCTCCCATGTACACGCCGGATCTGGGCGTGCTCAGACAGCTGGAGCGCCTGGAGTTCAATCCTGACGTCTGATTGGAGCCCGGGATGTTTAGGGGGGAGGGGCCCTGAGAGCGCTGGCGGACCGCCTGGTTGATGTTGCGCACGGTCTGGAACACACGCTTCGGATGTAACCTGAACACACACACACACACACACACACACACACAGTTCAGTTGTGCCAAATTGAATTTTATCCAAGTCTGAACCAATTTTCCCCTCCCAATTTAGTTATATCCAATTACCCAATGACATGGTTTCCTCTTTACTAGGGAT
>JAYDZG010000030.1:164027-176217 GCA_034509265.1 Microcambeva bendego
TTAGAGTCAGAGTGGAGTCACTACATTATATTAGAGTCAGAGTGGAGTCACTACATTATATTAGAGTCAGAGTGGAGTCACTAAATTATATTAGAGTCAGAGTGGAGTCACTACATTATATCAGAGTCAGAGTGGAGTCACTACATTATATTAGAGTCAGAGTGGAGTCATGACAGTAGGTTAGAGTCAGAGTGGAGTCAGAGTCAGTGTAATGTTAGCTCACCTGTGTAGCAGATGGCGTAATAGCGTGACTCAGGTAGAGGATATCCCGTCTGATTGATGAATCGGTACACGGTCCGGACCCCCAGCAGACCCCCCCCACACTGAGGCCGGGCCACGTTGATGGGATAGCGGACGCTCCCGTCGGCCAGCCAGCCCGCGTTACACTCGTCCATGCCGGCCCTCCAGGCCAGGTACAGCTGCCCGGTGGTGGCTAACCTCGCGCCCAGTTTGGCACACCTGGCTCCAGCTTCAGAGAAGGTAAACTTCTCAGCGGAGCGAGAGTAGAAGACTCGTCCTGTAAAAGAGTGAGGGGTGGATGTCGGGGTCAGTACCGCTCACAGACACCGCCTAAGGTTCGAGGCTTGTGGCTTACCCATCATCTTCTGAGCGAAGCAGTAGACGTCGTAGGTCTCGTTCACCTCTCGTACCCCGTACGTCCTCACACCAGGGAACTCGAACTTATCTCCATAGCAGGGCTCACGTGGCTCGTGGATGGGATACCTGAAACCAGACACTAAAGCATGAACATGATCTAGAGGTCATGTAGGAGAACACATGGACACGTTCTAGGGTTCTTTCAGCACTACTAAGTAGAGAACTGAAGTGCTGAAGTCTTTGATTTGACACATCCCTGTACCTTATGGGTCGCTGATCGGCTCCAGGTGGAGGTTTCCATACGTATCACGGTTCATGTCATTCAGGTGAACGTTTTCTTCACGCCACATGTGACTGGATGCATCAAACACCTTAAGGATTTTTTCCTTTAAGATGAACTCTTCCTTAAAATCGTTCCTTACTGAATCCCCTTTACGTAATCCCTTAAACGCATGAAGTACTTTTATTTAAGCGACGCAAAGTCTTAGAATAAGGCCAACCTGCATCAGTTATTTATCTCAGTTAATTTATTTATCCGTCAGTTCATTATCAGTTTATTTCTTTCTTCGTTAATCCGTTTTTTTCTTTATTTATCTGCTCTTTCCACATGAGCAGTTACGACTACAAATCTTCATAATTAACTTTTTAAATTTACTTTCTAGAAAGAAAGAAAAAATTCCACCTCGCTCTAGTTTGGTTTGTTCTAAGGTGCCTTGAGGAAAATCCTCGTTGTCATGGAGGCAGTGGAACTTCACCTCGGTAAAAGCTCAGTCACTGCAGTAAACTTATAGGGACTTAAGTCATTCTTAAGTCACTTAGGAGAAATCTTCTCTTAAGGTTTATACTTGAGTGCGACCGTGCACTGATCGTTTGATTGATCGTTAACTTCTGATCTGTCTCGATTAGCCTCATCGTCTAAGAACTTGCTGGAATAAAGTTGTGTGAGTAATGAGTGTCACTACTGGAGCCGGTGTGGGGTGGAGCTGGAGGTGGAGGTGTGGTTCCGTACACTCACCTGACGGTCTTGTCAGAGAGCCAGCCCGCGTCACACTGGTGGTATCCCGCGTCATACGCCGCCTGTAGCTGCTCGGGCGTGGCGATCACGGCGCTGTTCTGGATACACGCCGCCTTCGCCTTCTCGAACGTCAGAGTGTAGCGGGAAGTGATGGCGCGGTAGTGGAACACGACGCCTGCATCCACGCAACATAGGAGTCAATCCAACGCAAGACATGCTCGAAACCCCTCAGGACATGGACGTCAACTTACCTTGCACTTGGACTTGGATGGAGTCGTGGCTCTCCTCCATCCCGTTCATGACCTCACAGCGGTACACGCCGGACTCGTTAGATAGGAGCTCGCTGATTTTAATGGTGCCGTCTGTAGGGGTGTTGGGGTATTCGACCATCTGTACCCGGTCCATGTACCGGGGATCCACCAGCACCGCGCCCTCGCTGGCCACCAGGATGTCCACCGTCTTGTCCTTGGTGACGAGGCTCCATTTGATTCGATGGGAGAGGGGCTCTACGGTGGGCGCGCCCGGGTCGGGTACCGTGCCGTCTTGGAAGTAGCAGGGCAGGACGAGCGAGTCTCCCATCAGAGCCGTCACGGGGCGCTCGAGGGGGATGCTGACGCTCAGGGTTCTGTCGGGTTCTAAAAATGTCGCCACAGATTCTTTCATTCATTTCATTCGCTACAGTTCTCATTCAACCCCCCATACACACACACACACACACAGACACTAGCACTGCCTGGGTGCTATCTCACGTTCTGCTGTAAACCACTGTAATGTTCCATTGAGCTCGGAAAATAATCTAAATAAATAAAATAACCTCTGTCGTTTATTATTTATGATACGTCACAAATGCAAGTATGGATGGATCAATAATAATAATAATAATAATAATGATAATATAGTAAGCTGTTGGTTCTTTAGTTCATATTCTTTAGATGCAACGATGCACCACGAATTGATCCAGGAATCGACTCACTCAGTATTGCTGTTCAATGAATCGATTCGTTCATTCGATTCACCATAACCAGCAGCTGCTAAAAGATCATCTCAAATACAGGATGTTATCTTTTAATAGAAATAAATACATAAAAGGAAACCTTATCATGATCTGTCTTTTATTTAGTTTAAATCTGTAAAAAATCGTATCATCTGTTGTTAGATCTTTAATAGTTCCAAATTGTTACGTTCATTTTTTATATACATCTTTTTGCTCTAACCCTTATCGGCGCTATTCCTCGACGCTTGTGCAGAAGCGTCATCCGACCAGCAGAGGTCGCAGTTCAGACAAGCGTTCGTACAGAAATGACTCACCTGTGTATAAATAATCCGGCGACAACCACTTAGCTGAGATTATCCGCAGCCACAGAAACAGCAACAGCAATGGCGCCATGGCTCACCTGTGAATGACATTGTGCTGTTTTATTATAACATTATAACATCAAATGTCCACCACAGAGGAACCATGTGCAGGGGAACTTCACCTCAGTAAAAGCTCAGTCACTGCAGTAAATATCTCTCACAGTTGATCCTTAGTGACTTTACTTTAGTGTGAAGACTTAAAGGGAGTCTGTGCAAAGTACTTAAGTCATTCCCTTAAGTCATCTTATTTATACTTGAGTGTAACCGAGCACTGATCCTACCTACCTTAGCAATTGATTGATTGTTAACTTAGGATTTACCCCAGCCTGCTGTGGCAATAGTGAACACTAGGGGAGGCGGTGAGCACATGTTTACGGAGCAGCAGTTAGAGGTTAGGTGCCTGGCTCAAGGGCATTTCAGACGGCTCTCGGAACCCGACCGGCAACCTTCTGATCGCAAGCCCAGTTCTCTGCTCCTGATAGATGAGACTGCTACAAGCTTGCCACGCCTATTTTGGGCCGGTTTCTCCCATTCTTCTTTGCAGAACCTCTCGAGCTCCATCGGGGTGGATGAGGAGCACCGGTGCACCTTTTCAGATCTCTCCTGAGATGTTCAATGAGGTTCAGGTCAGAGCTCTTTCTGGGCCACTTGAGAACATTCACAGAGTCACCCTGAAGCCACGCCTTTGTTATCTTGGCTGTGTGCTTAGGGTCGTCCTGTTGGAAGGTGAACATTCACCCCAGTCTGACGTCCAGAGCGCTCTGGAGCAGGTTTTCTTCAAGGATGTCTCTGTACATCGCTGCATTTATCTTTCCCTTGACCCTGGTCCTGCTGCCCAAAAACATCCATACAGCATGATGCTGCCACCACCACGCTTCACTGTAGGGATGGTACAGACCAGGTGATGAACGGTACCTGGTTACCTCCAGACATGAAGCTCAATTTTGTTTCTCATGGTCTGAGATTTCTTAAGGAGCCTTTTGGGAAAACTCCCAAGTGTTCGGTCTTTGTCTTTTACTGAGGCATGGCTTCATTCTTGTCACTCTACCAAAGGTTCCACAGAACAATGCTGAAGCTCCGTCAGAGTGACCCTTGGGTTTTTGGTCACCTCCCTGACTAAGGTCCTTCTACCCCCATCTCTCAGATTGGCCGGGCGGCTCTAGGAAGAGTCCTGGTGGTTCCAAACTTCTTCCATTTACGGTCGATGGAGGCCACTGTGCTCATTGGGACCTTCAGGAATGTCTCTGAGGTCTACAGACGATTCCTTGGACTTAGAGCTTGACATGTCCAACTCTGGGACCTCATGTAGACAGGTGTGCGCCTTTCCAAATCATGATCAGCTGGATTTACCACAGGTGGACAACCAAGTTCTCCAAACTACTGCAGGGTGATCAGTGGAACCAGGAAGCACCTGAGCTCAATACAAGTACATTTGTAAGAATTCCTATAACATAACAAAATGTGGTAGATAGACAGACAGATATATAGATAGGTAGAGAGACAGACAGGCTTTAGTTCGATTGTGTATTTGCGTGCTGGACTAAGATCTGTTTCATAGATGCTTCATCGTAGTAGTACAGGTTCTGGACCCAACACAACCCTGACCACGACCAGACCATGCCCAGCATGTGGAGCTCACATACTGTGAGGATATACAGAATTACACCCGTCTTATAATAAAGCTCGATTCAGAGAACTTCGTGGAAGTAGATGTAGACTTCGTAAACTCGTGATTCTCTGGACCATCACCACCACCACGTCAGCCAATCAGGGCGTCCGTGTGTGATGAAGCCAGCTACACATGGAAGAAGAAAAAGCTCACTGTTCCTGCAGCATTCCTCAAGCATCTGTGTGTGGAAAGGTTCAGATCCTGAGGAGCACCTTCAGCCCTGGGCTGAAAAAAGGGATCCATTCAACCTCAATTAGAAGCTCTGCCAGAAAGTCACAGTGTTCTTGGTGCTAAAGTGTAAACGAGCGATCACGCAAACGAATAATGAACAGAGCTGTGATTCCACAAAGCTTTTAAACACCAGGGGGAAACCGTGGGCTGAGCAGGGTCACAGTGGGTCCGGAGCTAAGGGTCATAGGGTAGGAACACACACTGCATAGAACTATTACAGGTCATCCAGGCTCACGCAGTAACACCCAGGAGCAATTTAGATTTTACCAACGACACCCACATGGAAAGAACACACACACACACGTTATAGACGGACAGACAGATGGACAGACAGATAGATAGATAGATAAACATTATAGAGATAGATAGACAGATATATATTATAGATAGATAGAGACAGACAGACAGATAGATGGACATTATAGAGACAGACAGACAGACAGACAGATAGATTGATAGATAGATAGTATAGGTAGATATTATAGAGATAGATAGAAGAATAGATAAATAGATGGACAGAGAGACAGACAGACAGATAGATAGATAGATATTATAGAGATAGATAGATTAATAGATAAATAGATAGACAGACAGACAGACAGATAGATAGATAGATAGATAGTATAGGTAGATATTATAGAGATAGATAGAAGAATAGATAAATAGATGGACAGACAGACAGACAGACAGACAGACAGATAGACAGACAGATAGATAGATAGACAGAAAGACAGACCAGCCTGTGTGTTTGATTGTGTGTTTGTGTGATAGACCCTCCTCCTCGTGCTCTTGTGCACAGACTGGCTCTGGACCCAACTCGACCCTGACCACGGCTTCATCACTGCATCACAGAGTTTCTGTCATTATTAGGAGTTTTATAAACGTATTCACATCGAACAAAATAGAACCTTCAGTAACACATACTATTTAATTATTAATATTTTTATTTCACCGACTCGAGTCTCTCGGAGCCGAAGTGTTATTTTAACAGCAGTGAAACTTCATCCAGCACCACAGAGCATTAGAATGATGTGGGCCGAGTGTTTACCGTGGCACACAGGAGCATTCTGGGTTATAATTAGAGGTAATATCACTCAGGGTTCGATGTGTTACTCCTGGCAGCGTCCAAAGCTCCTCAGAGCCTCCTGCTGAAGGGGCGGGAGGTCCTCGGTCTGTTAGGGTAACTTAGTTAGCAGTGGTTAATCGAGTGAGCCCTATAGAGAGTCGAGAGATCCCTGAAGGCTTCTTCTGCTCTCCTTCAGTGGAGAATAAAGCTTTTGTCCACCTCCCAGACGTCATGACCTTTCACTTCTCATTAGTGTGAAACATTCCAGATACGGCGAGAGGTGAGAGGTGTTCCTCCACCAGGAAGCAGGGCCGATTCAGACCTTACACACTCCTGCCGAGGTTCATCATCCACCTCACATCATCACATTAAGATCAACGATGTAGTTTACCTGCGATTATTCCACAGGGGGGAGTCTGCACCCGTACAGCCAATATTTATTTATCATTTATATATATTTATAAAAATGTGTAAAAAGAACATTTACAAACCTAGATCCAAAACTATAAAAACAAATACATAAAGATATATAAAAGAAATGCTGGAAAAAATATAAATGATCAAATATTTATTAAAGAAATGGTGAAAGAATATAAAAATATCGACAAATATATATTAAAAAATAGATTTTAAAATTCTGTAATATATTAAAAATAGATTTAGATTCATATAAAAAGTAAATTATTTACAAAATATATATATATATATATATATATATATATATATATATAGATACAGCATTATAAAGGATTGTTATTAAATAATAATAAAAAAATATTAGATTTAAATGTACGACGGACATGAAATAATGCATCATAATAAAATTAAAAGATAAAAGTATTTCGACAGCTCTTTATGAAAAGATTAGTAAAGAATAATAAAGCTGAACATACTGCACTGTTTTATAAAATATAAAAGTGTTTTAAATCTCTTTCTGCAAGCCCATTACGGCCAGGGTTCGAATCTCCGGCGGTGCTATCAACCTGTCAGACCCAACACGACCCTGGCCATGATAAAACATGTTTTATTCTGTTTTATAAGGAAAAGATTCACCTTTAAACACCTATTCCTGAGTCTCTGAAGCCCTGTGATCAGAGACACACACGAGGACGAACTCACACCTTTCACTTAAAGACTTTCGGTGGAAGGAAACTCAAGGACCTGGAGAGAACTCAAGTGAGATGGGATCGATGTTTCAGACTTCTCAGACTTGTGATAGCACCGTGGTGGGTGTAAAATTTTCCCCTGGCGCTGTGTGGAGTGCAACCGTACAGATCCAGGGTTCGAATCAACCGTACTGGGGTCGTTTCTGAGCCGGGATGCCACAGAGACTAGGACCCATCACGACACGATAAAAGATGGAAATGAAATGAGAAGAAGTCCCGGTCATGGTAGTGCCACACAGCACCACTGACCCAGGCTTTAGTCCAGCAAGTATTCCATTTATATTTATTTATTATTCATACAACATTCCCTTTATTACAGCACAAAATCTCCTCGAATAAACCGATGTCAAATATTAAGCGAACATATTTTTTTAACGAGCTTCTGCAGGGAAGTTTTAGTGTGGCTGGAATCCCCCCCCCCCTGTAATCACGGAGATCTGGACTGGCACCCTGTCTGGTAACCCTGCCACGACTCTACTCTAGAGGTTCTATCTCCACTACTTCTGAGATCCAGAGCCAGAATATCCGGCGGTGCTATCAACCGGCCGGGAGCCCACGTACAGGCACGATCGCGGCGGCGATGTCCGAGACCAAGCTCAACGCTCGACGTGTAACCTCGTCTAGTCCACCAGTGACGAGCACACCACGGCTTCATCATCCAGGGTTCAGTTCAGCCATAATATCCACCGGCTGGCTGTGTTCGAGTCTCTCCACGGAGACTAGTGCCACCACGACCCTGACCATCCAACAAGGGATCTTCAGAAAGTTTGGAGGAGTGGGAATCGTGTCTAAGACAGAGAGCTGGACGTCTGAAGAAGATTTTCACGTGAAAGTGGTGAAAGCACCAAGAACGGTGCAGCACAGAAGGAGGCGAGTGTGCAGATAAGTGATGGAGGTTTGACTACAGAAAGTACAGAAACGTCTTGAAGAACCCTCAAGAAAAATCAAGAAATACGGCTCACGGAGATCTCGAACCACCGCCGGAGACGTAGATGAAGCCTGAACTTACCTGTCGGCGTGAAGTCTTCTCTGTAGCCGGTATTAAAATCCCCGTTTGGATCCCGGGACGCTCTGATCTCTTGGAGAGCTTGAGGAGTGTCGCTCCTCAGAGTCAGGAGCAGAAAGAGAGCTGACTGAACGTCTGTCCGGACCTTGAGCCGAGAGGGGAGGAGGGTGGGAGCGGCTCTGCTCCACTTTTTTTTTTTCCATCATGTGTAGATTAGATGACGTAACGAAGCCGGCTCGGCCGGGTCCGACTGACCTGGACCATCACGGCGTCTTTTTTCCTTTTGGACGCTCAATAAGTCACACTCGAGTGAAATCTTGAAGACACTTACTCGGGAGAAACAAAGGAAGAACTGGATGTTCCTCTGAGGAGAAGTTTTCCAGCCCAGTGAGCATTGGGTCACCGTAACCAGGGGCGACACGGTCGGGCCTCTCTGCGTGGAGTTTTGCATGTTCGCCGTGTGTGCCGGGTTTCCTCCCACGGTCCAGAAACATCAGGTTAATGAAGTGTTCTGTAGCTACCCAGCCACTACGACGCACAAAGCGGTGCACTGTAGTGTCGGTCCCAAGCCCAGGTAAATAGGGAGGGTTGAAAAATCCGTAGTGACCAGGTAGATGGTGTAAAATGGCACCATTATACTAAACTCTGTGATGACTTTTTATATTCCGTGTCTATATATATATATATATATGTATATATACATTTAGGCGTATATAAGGGGAAGTGGCGGTGGGATTCGAACCCCTCGATCCGGAGCAGTCGCCGTGCAGACGTCACGTTTGAATCTGAATGGCCCTTTATTGTGGACGTAGCCGCGTAAGTTTAACCGTTACGGTTGCGGCGGTGTTATTGAATGACTCGGGCGACGCCCCGGTGTCGCCACGGTGACGCTGGGCGCTACCTGACGTACGTGACGGGTCCCGCGGCGCTTTTCCATCACCTCATCGCTTCAGCGTTTCGCACTCGTTAAATCATGAGCACCAGTTTCCTATTCGGACGCTCCGGACCCTGGAAAGTTTTGGGGGGGTGGTGGGAGCGCCCGGGGGGGATGAGGGGGGTGTTTGGGGGATTTCGGGGGTCTCTGGAAACTGTAACTGAACCGGGCTTGGATGGAACTTCAAACGGGTCCCACTGTGGCGCTGTGTGACGGCTTTGTCCTGACGTCTGAGCTCGTGGTGTCCGTTACACCGCACGGACAAAAGTATCCGGACGGCCCTTCTACAACCCCTTCTAGATACCCTGAGCTCCACCCGACAGCTCTGGGAGGAACCAGAACATCGACTGATCAGTCACACACACATGAGCTCCAACGTCTTAATTAATCAAGCTCCTTCATTAATAATGTTTAATTATAATAAACGAGATGCCCGACAAGCTCAGGCGTCCGAATACTTTTGGAGATGCACTGTTGTTGGGGACCAGAGTACATCCAAGTAGTTCATCTCACTGTTTTGTCCTCGGTGTGGTTTAGCGCCCCCTGTTGACGCATCATGGCTCAGTTTTATTTTTACATTTACAGTTCAGTGTTTAGTACCTACACTTACAGTAAACAGTCTGAGCAATGATGGTTAAGGGCCTCGCTCGAGGGCCCAACAGCAGCCTTTAGATTACTAGCCCTGTACCCTAACCTAGGTTACGGCTGGCCCAACAATAGCTGACTCTCAAATAACAAAAATGACGTTTTATATATTTATATTTTGGGGGAGTTCGCATTAAAAGAAGGTTTACGAGGAAGAAGATCTTCATGTGACGGTGTGAAAGCGGCGCATTAGTAGCTACACCAGAAAGCCACGAGGTCCGTTAGTCGAATCCGCCACTATTTGTGACGGCATCAGAATTACGTCTAATTAAAAATGCTCAACGTTCAGACGGCGTCGTGCCGGAACGGGGGAAAGGTCCTTCCCTAAATGATGCTCTCTGGATTCCACCTGAGCTAGTTGAGCTCTCGCGCAGCGCCGCACGTACTCGTGTACCGTACGGGTGTGTTCCCAGAGTCAATAGGACTTTATACAGCGGGGCGTACCCACCGCGCCCCTCATTAGCCTGCTAACGGCCGCCGCGTGCATCCCGCCAACACAAGGGCCGGACTGTTAACGCGCTCACGTCCCGCTAGCTACCAGAGACGTAAAGCTTTCATCCAGCATGACTCTCCACACACGTGCTTACTCACACTTCTCTACAACCTCAGAACCTTCTGACCGGGTGGCAAGATCAAATATAAACACATTAGTACATTTAGTTTGACGTCTAGTAGGGCGGCACCGGGGCGAGCAGGTTCTGGGTTCGATTCCCGGGTGAGACGGCCCGGGTCCTCTCACTGATAGTGTTTCAGTATTTCAGTGTTCTCTCTGTGTGGGTTTCCTCCGGGCACTCTGGTTTCCTCAAAAACCTCCAGGTGAGTTTCCTCTCATGAATGTCGAAATCCTAATAAAATAAACACCGACGCTTATTTCATTACCGACACGATGAACCCCAGACATTTTTAATTCATTCTTTTTATTATCTGCTCTACTTCGAGTTATTGATGAACGCCCATCCCTGCATCACACACCTGAAGCTTCGTAATGTCCCGTTCCACCAAGGGTACGAGTTCCTCAGTGTGACGGTCCACCCTGGATCCCTCCGAGCCCAGAGAAGTGGACGCCGCTCCTGTGTTGTAGAGATCCGAGGATCATGTGACTAATCCCTCGATCATGAGACTCTTATCAGAGACGGCCGGGCGTCTGGAGGAGTCCAGAATCATCTCGCACGCTCCTCCTGATTCCTCCAACGCTCTGCACTACAGAGAACATGCTAATCTTCCAGAGGATCTTCACGGACGCTCCACAGCATCTCGACAGCCGCCGTATTCAGCCCTTCAGTCCTAAACCTCGCCGTCCTGATTTTATTTAGTGTAGCAGCTGGGAGATGCCGGAGGAGAAGTTTATTAGGAGATAAGACCTCTCCGAATCATCCTGTCTGTAATGAAATCAGAAGCTCAGTGTCGGTGACCATGTTCCTCAGCTTCGGCTCTAACAGTGTTCCAGTATATCTGTATTTCTGGCCTTGCTGTTTACTTAAACCAGATTAGGAAGTGTGTTGTGTATACACGTCCACGTAATGGACCTTATAAATATAATAAAGGCTTTAAGAGGTCCGTCCTGTCCGTGCCAGACAAACGTTGGCTTGTGAGCGCTCACCTCGGCGCTCTCTCAATCTCTCCTCTATACTCTGTGGATCTATATTCACGGCCAGTGTAAACACATTCCTGAGACCTCTCCCTCTGAATCGCTCCTCACACCGCTCCTCGTCGTCGTCGTACCTGAGCGTACGAGCACCAGATGAAGTTCTCCTCTGATCCCGGAGGTGAGCGCGACCCGTGTTTTAGTTTCCTGAAGTTAAGCGGCCCAACAGTGCGTCCTTATACAGCCGCACAGAGACGCCATTCTTCCCCTCCTGCTCCAACAGCTGATTAAAGAGCGCCGTTAGCATGTTTCACGTCCCTCTGTATACCGAACACACACACACACACACACTCATTACATCAGCACACCCTAACTATAACGTCTCCGTGTACCCCAGACCCTTCAAGTCTCCCTGAAGATCCTGGTTCATTAATAAATCTCACTGGTGTTCGTTACACCTTCATACACGGTTTATTAACATCTCGACACGACTCTGGTAGTTCATCCACCCTCCATGTCTGGAGTTCTTTGTGAGAGGAGCCGTGCCGCACTGCATGATGGGATCGTAGCTTCGGCGCTCAGACGAGGCGCCCGCTCGTTTTTTCACCTAGAATGAAGGAGCCTCAGTAGGAGCATCTTAAGGAGACGAGGATTTAGACACGCCCTGTTTTTGAGAGCACGAGGGGAAGAGATGCATCACGGTTCTGCTTTACTCTGGTTCCTCTGGTTCCTCGTTAATAATTTCCACTTTATTCTTGAAATCAAAACTCTAAACGATTTTTTTTTCCAGGGGCCCTAATACGATGACGTAACTAATTCTCCATGACTCCTCCGTGCCGTGTGTGTGCGTGTGCGTGTGTGTGTGTGTGTGTGTGTGTGTGTGCGTGAGTGGGTGTGCGTGTGTGTGTGTGTGTGAGTGT
>JAYDZG010000030.1:193835-206506 GCA_034509265.1 Microcambeva bendego
ATGTTTGCATACACTGGAATTTACCCCCCCCCCCCCCCCCCACACACACACACACACCCCGCTTTTGTTATGGTGAGGAGCAAGAATGCGCCTCTACCCTCAATTAAAATTCCTTCGACTGACCTCTCGCTGTAAGGTGGGCCGCCCGGTGTACGGTGGTGGGCTCTTCAGGGGTCGCCACGGCTATGAAAGCAGGACGTGAGCGTCGGGTCCATCAGACACCGGAAGAAACCCTTAAAGATCAAGGTTGGGCCCCTGATCAAGGCCCTCGGCTCTCTAAGGCCGGGATTGTACACCGATCCGGAGGGACTCGGATGCAGAGACGCTCTTCAGACGTACCGCAGAATGAACTGTGGTCACATGACACTGTAGAGGCCGAGTGTGTGTGCTTGAGCGGCCCGCCTGCAGTCGAGGACGAAGAGAGGCGTCAGAGCGCCACACATTAAACAGTAGAGGGGAACACAGAGGGGAACACAGCGCCCCCCGTCCTGACTTTCAGGGCGTCAAATACCAGACGTGTTTTTTTAATTTACAAGTTAGTCAATAAAACACTGGAAATTATTCAACCTTCATTATTTTATTGCGTTTTACTGAATGTAAGAATGTTTTTGTCCAGCAATTTCTCTCTTAAAACGCACTAAAAGTTTAATATAGTTTATCATCAGTTGCTAAAAGGACATTTTAGGGTTCGATTTAATGATGTAGAAAGACTTCCTTCGTTATATAGACGCGAAAGAAGCTGATGTCGCTCGTTAAGTATTTATTGAACGGTTGTGACGTTTTGAAGCAGGGCTCCGGGTGCACCGCGTGTCTCTCGGTGTTGTTCTCTGTGCTTTGTTTCTGGAGGAGTCTCAGATTTAGGGAGGGAATGACCTGGACTCCTCCGGTTCTCCTCCAGTCCAAACCCAGTCCAAACCCAGTCCCGTCCTGAACATGCGCAGGGGGGGCCAGAACGGGGATCCGGGTTGCCAGATTGGTCGGAATGACGTATTTGTTTTCTTTCCCGAAGTTTATTTATTTATTTCTATTTCTATCGTATTCTAATTCGAAACTAATATTATTTACTCGACAGTGTTTTAAGCGTCTTCGATAAAGCCGAGACCGAATATAGAGTTTATGATTTTAACCACGTCACAATGCCTTAAAGAATAAACCTAATAATTTTACTCAGTAGACCCTTTAAAATAACAGAAGATAAAGAACTGAATAAAACTATACACGTGTTATATAAACATCTATTTTTATATTTTAGTTATCAGTTAGAAATAAGTGTAATCTATAATCAACTATATATTATATATAAATATATACATCCATACATAAATACACATTTGTCCTATGTTTCTTTCACGTTTAGCTTATTTTATATTTTCTTGCTGTACTGATTTGGGAACTTTTTATTTATTTATTTATTTATTTATTTTACACATTTTAATATTATTTAATCTCATGTTTATCTTCGTTGTAGAACTGGAATTACACTTAAATAATCCAGAAGTGCTTCTGTTCGCAAACTACAGTGAAGCTGATCCGTGAAATCATTTCATCGATGTCTGTTCTACTTTAAACCCTTAAATAAAGATTTTAAAAGAACTTTAAAGCTCCTTTTTACTGACTCGTCTGGTCTGTGTTGGTTAGAAAAGCATTGGATTGAAAATCTGGATCTAATTTGAGAAGCTTTATTAACATCAGACGTGTTTTACATTTCAGTGACGTTACATCATGTCCGGTGTGCATGGGTTCACATCTCACTCCGATTCCAAAGCAAACAAACATCAGAGTTGAAAACCAGTCCACACTGAGAGGGGGGGGGGGGGTCACTCCAGACTGGGCGGGGTTCTGAAGCGTGATTCTGGGCAATCTGGCAACCCGGACCGTACCGCGCATGGGGGGCCAGGGGGGGGGGCGGGGTCGTAGAGGAACCGTATATAAAGCATTTCACTACCAGCCCGCCCCCCGAGTTTATCCCGAGAACTCCGAGCATCTTCACCGTCATCTTCATCCAGCTCTCCACGAATGCAGAAGCAGCAGAGGCGGCGTGGAAAGTAAATTCATACCGGAGCTACACTCACACAGCGGCACCGAGGAGATGGAACCAAAGCCACGGACGTCCTACCAGCCCGGGTCCGGGTCCACATCCTGCAGGAGCAGCAAACACCAGAGGAGCACGGTGAGAACCCACCACCACCACCACCGACACCACTGCACATCGTGCAGGACGACTAGAACCTCGTCTAGAACTTTTAATGACGTCACGTCTTCGTACCGACCATAATGCACGATTGAAAGATCTCCTGATCAGTCCAGAAGAGTCCCGACGCTGAGACGTGACCCCTGGACCTTCTGGTTCTGTAAACGAGGCATCAGGGACGCGGGTCTGACTGATTTATGTTCTCACATAGAGCCCTGAAGGAACATCTCTCTCAACTACGAAGTGAATCGTGTAGTCACCTGAAGGCTCGGTGCAGGAGCAGAAGGGAATTTATTCAACCCAGGCTGGATATTTCAGGGTCTGGTAGTTTTATTATTAATTATAATGTGTGCTAAGGCGTCAGACTTCAGTGATGGAAGTGTCTGAGATGGTCAACCAGGACAAAAGGTCACTTTAAACAGTAGTTTTATCTTAGTGCGGGATCCTTAATTACGACGTCGGTGTTTTAAAGTTCTAACGTCATCAGATCTTCTGATTCTGATGCATTTGTGAAGCTCAGATGTACAATTATAGATCCTGTATTGGTCATAAATCAAGATTATCGTCTGACAAGCCAGTGGTGGACATCATCTGCTCGGAGTTTATGGTCACCTCCTCCACTAACTTCCGTGACACCCCGAGTCGTTTGAAAGTTTGATTTTCAGGCTTTCTGATGCTTTTACGTGTCACACCACGTGAAGAACCACGTGAAGAACCACCTCTAGTGCCGAGGGCGCTCCTGGCACGTGGAAGAGTTGCTCCAGGGCAGAGTGTCGGGGTTAAATGAGCTCGTCCAAAGCTTCTTTCGAAGTCGAATGTTTTTCTTTTTTAAGTGCTTGGGGAGTACTTTTAAACACGGCGTTAGACTATTGACCTCCTCAGAACAACATCTCAGGTCATTATTTTAGGAGACCGCGTTTGGACGCGCTCGGACGTCTCTGTGTTTGAGATTAGACCCGAAACCCTTCCAGATCCCTCCGCCGGACCCCCATTATCTGCCACCCACACATTCACACGTCTTCTCTTTCCCCCCCAGATGACCTCCACCTGCAGACTCTTGCTCTTGGCGTTGGCGTTGTCCCTGTACTCGTCGGGAGCGTCGGCCGAGACGCTGTGCGGCGGCGAGCTGGTGGACACCCTGCAGTTCGTGTGTGGAGACCGAGGCTTTTACTTCAGTAAGTTCTAATGCGGCTTTAGTGCACGCCGAGAGCTGACGGGTTCGAGGCGGCGCGCCGTTAAAAGCTAATGGATGTGCACCGCTCCACTCTGGGATTAAGTGCTCGATCGGCTCCGGATGTCCGTTTACACGCCCCGCATTAGACGGTGGCTAAGTGTGTAGGACTGTCGGCGCACAGCAAGACGGTCGTGGGTTCGATCCCCGGGTGGGGCGGTGCGGGTCTTCTCTGTGTAGAGTTTGCATGTTCTCCTCGCGTCCGCTTGGGTTTACTCTGATTTATCTGAGATATTAAACAGCTCATTCACTCTGGGCTGTCGGGTAGAAGGCTGTCGGTTCAAATCCCTGGGTCCAAGCGGTATTCTGTTTGTAAACAGATCAACAGGGGGCCATTCTATTCTAATCCAGAAGGCCTGATGGCTGTTGATACAGAAGATGAAATTAGATTAGCTTCTGTGAAACGGAGGTGGACTTCCCCTTGTGACCTTCAGCTCTTCTGGATCTCTTATCTCGGTCGACTGGGGCAAGGTTAAAAGGTTTGTGTGGCTTAGCCGCTCACGTGACCGCTTTTCACTTTTCTGTGCGAGACTTTGTCTTCCTAGACTTTAAAATGGGAGGAAATGTGCGTCTCTTCAATGATTACATTAAAAACAACACGTTTAGCTTCGTTTAAACCATTTTGATGGCTCAGTTGTTTATGAGTTGATTGTTTCTGGGCCTACGTTGTGGCGAAATGTGTATTTTTTTTATTATTATGTTATTACTTGGGTTCTTGTCGATCTTAAAAAGTGCATCTGATGAACTGGCCTTTCTAATTTAAGTGTGAGCGTATTATTACAGTGGACTGGCGCTGGACAAACGTCTCGTCTGGGGTGTATTTTCGCCTTTCTTTGCCCCCAAATGTCTTAATGTTTTCCCTTTCCCATTCTATAGAGAGTCTTTAGCGAGGTTCTCATGCTTTGTCACTGTTAGTTTTGCTTCTGGACCCTTTTTGAAGCAGCTTGGTGACAATTTTCCGTTCGAATACCAATGGCGCATTAATGCACTAGTGCACGCTTTATTGTTTTGTAAATGCTAATCTCAGGACACGACGCCCGCAGGACTAGAACGTGCAAACGGGCCGACAACGCACGACCTGAACAACCGTCTGTCTGTCTGTCTGTCTGCGTCTCTCCTCAGGCCGGCCGTACAGATCGAACGGGCGTCGTCCGAACAGAGGGATCGTCGAGGAGTGCTGTTTCCGGAGCTGCGACCTCCGCCTGCTCGAGCAGTATTGTGCGAAGCCTGCGAAGTCTGAGCGAGACATCTCTGCGGCGATGCTGCAGGTCGTCCCGGCGGTGCAGACTCTTCATAAGGTACGACGCCTTATCTGCTATCTTCTCGATCTGCCATCAAACGCACGCCAGGCTTTATCTCGAGAACACCGGCATGTGAGGCGCGTAGAAAACAGACATGACGAGAGCGCTCAGGGTCTCGGACCTGCGCCTGGAGGCCGACGCTTCCAGGACCTCTGGAGGCAGCGCTCCCGACCCGTGTGATGTCATTCTCCGGCCACCAAAAACGAGAGCCGCGCCACGCTCTGGTGTGCCGCCACGCCGTGCGGTCTTGGCATGAAAATATGTTAAGCTCTGGCAGGACTGCAGGCCAGATGGGTTGGAGTTTCAGAACAACAAAAACAAGATAAGCTGGCATTGCAAGCGCCGCCGCCGCCGCGCTCAATTACGCCTCGTCGGTGTCGAGTAGGTGTGCGCTCTCAGTCACGCTCTCAACACACCCTCACCCGCCTTTATTTTGGCTTCGGCGCTCGACGCCGGCCCGTTGTCGTCTGCAATTCGTTCGGTGTGTTGGCTGCACTCGTAGAAGGAGGCGGAGGAGAACAGAACGCAGACCAAGTGATACGGGTCATCAGAATCGAAATTCTACCGATACATTAATCACGGTACGGTGGGGGCAGGTAGTGTGTGTGAGACACATAGCACCGGGGTCCTTGGGACTAGGGTTTGGCTTTAACCTCCCTCTCCACACCTCCAGAGATTCGGGAAGTTGTCCAGCACCCCAAAAGGCCTAAAAAGCTCAGTATTTTTAAATCTTGAAGTCAAGTCAAGTACTTCAATATGTACAAGACATACAGAGGATCGGAATCGCGTTACTCTCTGACCCAAGATGTAAAAAAAACATTTAACGATATATAGATTACAACTAAAACAAGAGGCGAGAGTAAATTTTATGAAATAAACTATAACTTGAAATAGACGTACGATAGACTAAAAATAAAAATAAGGGCCCTGAGATCTAAGAACATGAAAGAGACAGTAAGACACTGAAGACGAGGACGATGAGGTGACATGTACACTGGCAGGATTAAAATGTAGGATTGAAGTGGTTTGATGGTGCAGGTTGAAGCTCTCGTATCGAACAAGGTCGATGCATTCCAGACTATATTGACTAGAAGGGATCTTGTACCTACCTTGTTAGACTTGTTTTACAAAATAAAACACATTTAGCCTTAAAACATCCAGAATAAATCGATAAATGAATTAGAGTCGGCGGCAGGCAGCGAGATCTGAATACCCTGTAACGATAAACTCGTTTTCTTCTCCAGGAGGACGCGAGAACGCCTCTGAGCGTGAGGCTTTCCACGTACGAGCAGTGGCAACGGACCGCAGCTCAAAGATTAAGGAGAGGAATCCACGCCATTCTGAGGCACAGAAACCCCAAGAGGCGCCCCGAGAGCGCCCCGGAGCGCCGAGACCAGGAGCGGTCCGGACTGCACCGACCCCTCACGCCCGTCTCCAGCAGAAGCCCTCCCACACTGATGTCTCGCATCCGAAGCCTGGCGGTCCACAAGTGACGGAGCCCACATTCACGATGGATTGTACCCCCGGCCTTTTTACGCATGAACCTGGCCTGAAACATTGTGAACATCTCCCGCTGACGTTAGGAAGGCGCGACGAGAGAACGGATCAGGCGAGCGACAGACAGTGCTCGTCCAGAACTGATGAACTCGAGCGTGTTCAGCAGAGACGACGATCACCATCATTCCACAGAATCCGACCCGGAGCCCCAGAGTCTCGTTTGCACCTGCGATTCCAAAGTCGAGACTATCGGGAGACTTTTTTTCCTTTTTCTTTTTTTTTAATTCCAACGATATTCCCGTACTTGCACCTTCAGCCACCCCCCACCCCCGCGGTGCAATAATGAAGAAAAAACATTGGCACATTGCACAATGCCACAATACGGACGATGTAATAATGGCACTATTTTTTATGAACTGCTCCATATAGTAATTTATGGTGCTACCTTTTTGGAACGGACTCGACAAAAAGGCCGGAAGCGAAAAATCACTCTTTTGCCGTGGTGTTAAACTTTCCGTTTTAGGAAAAAGGTCGAACGTGGCTCGACTAGGGAGGAACCACAGCGACCCGAACTGTGCTTAGAGATTCCCGTGCGTGGGCTGTGGAGGACGGAGATGTCCGTGCAGGATACGGCGAGCGACAGGGAATACCGCCTTCGAGGGCCAGAGAGAGCAAGAGCAAGATCTTAAAATAACTCAAACATGTACTATAATATTCCAGTCTTCAGTACTTTGTACCATATTATCCATAATTCCAGTTACAGCATATACACAGTACAACATAATGGAACGGTCATTACAAACCAGCAATAACCAGCAGTCTTCTAACATATTACCATATTGTCCATGTACACCAGTAGTATTCCAGTGCTTTTGCTTGAAATGACATACTTGAATATGTATATGTAATTGGTGTCCAGGGACGTCATGTCATTGTAGGCCCGAACGAGCAGTTTTCTTGCAAATATGAGCCGCCAAGCGTGTTTCTTGTTTCAGATAGTAATGGCACTGTAAAAAGGCATTATTTATTTTTAAATAAACATCCCAATAATAGCACACACATCCATAACTGGTAGATACGTGTATCGTTTTATTTGTACTGCTTATGTATGTAGATGCTTTGTACCAAAAAGCCTCTTTTTTTAAAAGTAAAGTAAATGGAAGCTTTACAACTACCATGCCTGGCTGTTTATGTGGTGAAACTCTGTCCTTACAGTCCCTCTTTACTGTCATGCTACATAGGACAATTCCAACCAATAATCAATGTATTTAATACTGAACACAGCTACGTCACACCAATATTAGCACGTAAAAACATCTTCCAATGACTACAGGTCAGTGTTTAACATAGGTGTGTTTTATTAAAGAGCATACGTATCACACAGGTAAAGTTTAATATTGATTATAGGACATGCAGGAGGTAGATTTGCGTCTCGTTCCCAGCGTGTGACTGAGCGTACGGAATCGGTTTGAATAGATCGGAATCGATTCTCTTGATTCAGTGCCTAAAACGCATTGAAATGAATCTGAAGTGAGAGAAGTGAGTTGTTTTCACATGAATTCGTGCTGTCTAGTTTGGATTACAGTGTTTTTCAGGCGGTACGGTATTCACCGCGACCCTTACCAAAAAGACTCAGCCCGAATCGCCGACTCAGTTCGAATCGAAAGTGTTCGGAACCGATTCTCGGTTCTTCGGTGTGCCGAGAAGGGAGTCGAGTGTAAAGATTCAGAGTCGACTCCTGAGCCGCGCGCTGTCAGTAATTGAGTTTGTGGTTGTCCGAGTCTTCAGCGAGGAGACGCCGTTATCGGTAATATTTCACTTTTAAACAGCGTTAAGTTATTAAATGTCGATAAATCCACCACCGTAAAGCAAAATGTCACTCATATTCGATGTTAAAAAGTAAACATTCTCCGGGAACGAACAAAGTTTACCTCCCGCCAACTAGCCTTAGCTACTGTTAGCTCTTAAAGTCGATTAAAAAGATTACTTACACGAAGCCAATCATCACAATAAACAATAATGCAGCATTCTGGTCAAGTTTAGACTTAATATTTAGTTTTTCTTTAACGTGACTGACGTAAATTATGTAATAAGGTTCGAGCCCGAAGATTAGCAAGCCGGTACTAGCGTCTTCAGCTTCTTCATAAGAAGTTCATGATGGTGTCGTCATGCTTAAGACTTTTAAAACACACGAAAATAAAACGAGTAACATTAGTATTGTGTCGCAAATGGCTTCTTTTAGGATTATGTGTCAGTCCGGGCTTTTTTCCTCCGGGCAGTCGCTTCATAAATCCTTCAAGGTTACGACGACCAGCTCTGGTTTGTTGTTGTCTTAAATCTTGTCTGTTGCTCCAGGACGTGCTCCCACCACCATACTTCACAGTGGGTGTGTTTGGAGTTATGTGTGGGATTAATATAATAACTATAAGATCTGTATTTCCCTTCTGTCAGTTGAATCACTGCTAGAGTTTCATCTGCTTGGTGTTTCGAGGCACCTAAACTACTTTTTAAAAAGATTTTTAAAGTCATTTTTAGCCCTCGTCGTCATAAAACGCACATTTTGAACTGTACTAGGAGTTGAAGCTCCCACCACCACACTTCACAGTGGGAGGGGTTTGTTTGATTATGTACACATGCCCTATTTAGTCATATAGATGATGCTCCCACATCCACACTTCATAATTAGAGTAACCCTTCTTTCTCCAAACATTTTTTTATTATTATTTGTTTTTTTTTGCAGAACCAGAATGTATGTAGTGGGATTTTTAAACATGCATCTGTGTCGTGTATTTATTTATTTACTTATTTAAGAGTTCTGGCGCTTTCCTTTTTAGTGTTGAATTCTTTCGTCTCTGTGAAGTTTAAAAAAAATTTTTTTTTACCTCGAACCCCTTGAACCCGATGCACTTACTGAAGATTCACCCAAGCAGCGTCGATTATAACGACCCCGGGTGTAATTTTCTCAAGAATACGTTTTAAACTGTTTTATTTTATTTTATTTGCACCAGAGCATCAACACCGCGATGCTTTAAAATCACGCCGATTAGTTTTATTCATGAGTGATTTAGGAGTGAACCGAGTTGGCCTAGCATGCAGTGAAACGTGCAGATCTTGTGCATTTTTTGGTGCAATACTGAACATTTTATGCAGGCACTGACCTGGCCTGCCCCAGGGGAGGGTAAACCTGAACACAAGTCTTTTTTTTTTATAGGCTCATTTTCATAAGAGGTAAAGAGGTCAGCGCACAGGCATGCAGCGCTCGTGCTCAGGAGAATTAGTTAGATAAGTTAGTTATAGACGGCCTCCAAAAAGTTAGACGGTAGATAAAATGCATATTTATTTTATTTTTTTATATCGGTACAATAAAAGGGCGTGCAATCAATTCTTCGGTGAAAAGGAAAGAAGAATCATTTCACATTGGATGTGTGCACCACATGCGCCCCCTAGAAAACCCTGAAACTTGAAATCGTAATGAAATTACAGACGTCACCGTCTACTGTCCATGACGTTATCAAAAGATCGATAGAGATCGAGGCTGGAAAATCAGTATGGAATGCCGGCGACCTTTGATCCAATATTTCGGCGAGCCTGTTTCATCAGTGCCAGTTATTCACCACCTCGACTTTTCCTCATTCACACACTCGCTCACGACTTCAGGCTTCTTAGAAGACGTTCCCACCTCAGCCCGGACATTAACTGAGCGGTACAGGGCGGTACAGGTCTTCAGTAGTAATCTCCTGAATAAATGTTTCCTTCTCTTGCAGGTGCTCTGAGATCATCTCCAGAGGTGAGTCCATTACCTCCACGGTCAACTGCATACACCATTTATTACTGGTTAAGGTACTGGGCTGGTAATCAAAAGGATGTCGGTTCAAGCCCCACCGCTATCCTCAATCCTCATGTGCTTGGATTCTTAGGGGAAATGCCGTGTGGTCCATCCCGAGTGTCATTATTGATTAGAACCCATGTACAGAATGTCGTCATACACAAATATCATAAAGTCACGTTCATTAGAGAGGGTTTATTATAGAGAGGTTATGAACGGATCTCATACAGAGCGTATAGAGGGCATACATGAACTGAATGTATGTCTCTGCTATACGTTATCTGCACCGAAGTGTCAGTGATGTGCAGGCCTGAACCTGCTCTGGTTTCTCCTCTTCATTCCTCATGGAGACCTGAAGGAGCACATATCGTCCTCCTTCAGGTCATTTAATTCCTCTTCATAGTAAATAATAAATGACACAAGAATAATAATAAGAATAAAAAATACGAAATAATAAAATGAAGACATAATAAAACATAATAATAATAACAAAAATGATAACAATAAAAATAAGAAAATAATTAGAATTAGAAATAGTAAAAAAAAATAAGAAAATGTAATAATTAAACAAAAAATAAGGACAACAAATAATATTTATAATTAAATAAGAGTAAATATAATAATCGTAATAATAAGAATTATTAATATAAAATAATAATTATAAAAACAAACAATAAAACAAACAAAAAAATAATAAATCAGAATAAAATAATTAGTTATTATCAAATAGGAATAAATATAACTATTATTAATATAATAATAACTAATAAACGAGAATAATGATCACTAGTAGTAGTAATAGTAATAAAAATAATAGCAATAATGATAATAGCAATACTACTACTAATAATAACAGTAGTAAAAATGACAATAATCACGGTAGTAGTAATAATAATAAAAATAATGATTATGATAGCAGTAATGATAATAATAATAATAATAATAATAATAATAATAATAAATAACGACAATAATCACAGTAGTAGTAATAATAATAAAAATAATAACAATAGCGGTAATGATAATAGCAATAATGATAATAATAATAATAATAACAATAATAATAATAACAGTAATAAAAATGACAACAATAATAATCACAGTAGTAGTAATAATAATAAAAACAATGATTATGATAGCAGTAATGATAATAATAAATAACGACAATAATCACAGTAGTAGTAATAATAATAAAAACAATGATTATGATAGCAGTAATGATAATAAATAACGACAATAATCACAGTAGTAGTAATAATAATAAAAACAATGATTATGATAGTAGTAATGATAATACCAATAATAAACAATAATCACAGTAGTAGTATTAATAAGTAAAAGAATAACAATAGCGGTAATGATAATAGTAATGATAATAGCAATAATAATAACAATAATAAATGTGGATCAGTTTGCTTTATAGCAGCAGTGATGAGCCGTTCGTGAGTTAACGTGGAACAATCCGAGCCCTGGAGAACACATTCACACTGACGCTCTGTCCCTGTTAGTCACTCTATTGTGAGAAGTCCTGACCACCACGACTGCTGTCCCACTGAGCAGCGTATCTGTCACTCGACACGCTTCCAACCAGACAGCTCATGAGACGAGCGCAGGCACCGTCCTGGAGGAGGCTAGAAGATCCAGTCCAAGAGATGATGTGCTACACACCTTCGTCATGGCAAGATGTTGTCTACTAGCAACACACCATCCATTTACGTTATGTTCTGAGAGCAACATGAATGAAACGAGTGAGGGATCTATGAGATGTGGTTCAGACCCTCGAGTGTTCTTGGAAACGTCTCAGACCTTCTCCTGGTCTCTCCACAAATGTTCCAAGGCGTTCAAGTCCAGTCTTGGGCGTGGCCACTCTGAGACGTTCAGAGATCTTCGGGGCTCTTTTGGAGTGACCGCCCAGATCCAAACTTTCTGAGGTACTGAAGACTAAAGGATGTACGTGAACCCCATGGCCGTGTCTTTGTGGGGCGTTGTTCAGCCAGAATAACATTGGTGAGGACAGGCCTGGCTCACAGTTCATCTCACAGGTGTTGTGTGGAGGTTCTGAGGTTCCTTTCCAGGCCGCGCCTTCGATGTTCTTATGGACCGGGCTCTGTGTACGGGCCTGGTCCATTTCTTTTTTCATTTATTCGATTCAGCCGGAGCTGGCGTCAGCTTTAAAGCTGTTCTTCTGTCGCCGGCTCAGACCTGGAATGGCGTGTCACCAAAGTGAGACGCGTCCGATCACTCTTGTCACCGCCTTGCGTCATCGGATCAAAGGTTTGGCGTGACCGTACCATCCCGGGCCGCCCGAGCAGGTTCAGAACACGGCGCGAGCTTCAGCCTGAGATCATGACTGATAGAAGTGTGTCAAAGGTGAACACACCACAATCCACAATGCCGCGCTATGGGTACACACGGCCACGCCCACTAATGCAGTCACATGTCTGTCTGGTGAGCTCTGTCTGTCTCTCTCTCTCTCTCTACCTCCACGTATCGTACCTCGTCCTGTACTCGCTCCTGTTCTAAGACTCCTTCTGATCCTCCTCCCGAGGAGTCTTGACGCTCTCACAAGTTCAGACGCTAATGAACGATTGTTGATGTTTGAAGACGGACTAGTGGATTCATTTC
>JAYDZG010000030.1:211397-221730 GCA_034509265.1 Microcambeva bendego
AAGTGAACACAAGTGGACACAGTGAACACAAAATAAACACAGTGAACATAAAATATTTGAAGGTGGCTTAGTAGGCAGGATTATAAATCATCTAAGATTTGGAACAGCCTCCTTCCCGGGAGCCTAGGTTTTCTAACACACCCATGGAAGTCTGCGTACTCTATATAAGGTGTAAAAAGTACTGTAGAATATTTTGATATTTGGGATATGTTCCCCGGCTCCTTATTGGAAAAGGAATATCCCAGAATTAAGAAAATAAACGTGGCAGTCGACGCGGGATGCAAAATGGTGTTTTGTTTATTATTTTTTGTTTGTTTTGATGTGTATAAAGGTGCGCAAGCGTATTTATTCGTGTTTCCGGGCTCGTCGGCGGAGTTGAAGCGCTTCCGGTAGATGATATTCGAGATGCTAACACTTGTTCCACCTCGATCCCTTGTTTCGAAGGGAATGAAACCTTAAGAAAGCCGTCCAGATAGCTAGTTTCAATAACACGACTTATTAGAACGCTTACTAAACGGACAGCTGGGGAGCTCACAATATTCTTGTGGGTGAGGGATCTGTTGGACGTGAGGTGATGCGTTGTAGATCATTCTGCCTGGTGATCTGGTGAATGTGGTACCGGTATGTTCTTGGCGTGTGTTGTCATGGCTGCACGCGTGTTTTGATACGCACGAACGTTTAGATCACGCCGGGATCCGTCCATACTTCTCAGGACGCGTGGATCATCAGGAGCTCCGAACGTGAGCTCCGTCATCCCGATGGAGATGTTTTCACCTCCACCGCTCTCAAGCGCCGAGCCAAACGAAAATAGCAGATCTCCGTTACATGGCGCGCTCCCAGACTTTCTTTGGGTGATCTCTCACTGACCCCACACTGCCTCATTCTCCTGGAATGCCTCCCTACCTCACATCACCTCCCAGGGATCCGTCCACCTCAAATAAACATTTGGGGTTTTTTTTTTCTCTCTCTTCTCTTCTCTTCTTTGCCGCTTTTCATCCTTTTTATTCTCCCCTTCATCTGGCCCCCTTCCTCCTCCTCCTTCCTCCTCCTCCTTCGTCCTCCTCCTCCGCCTGTGACCCCCACACTTCCAAATAACGTGTCTGACGTTCTCCTGAATTCCAGCTCTCGGTGGTCGCCTGTGCATGAGCATCCGGGGCCCAAAAAAAATAATAATGAGGCATTCCACGTTTGGTGCAAAACATCTGAAGGATGAAATAGAAAAGACTGGGGCCAAGGAGATAGAGAAGACATCGATATGAGATGGCTTGCGTCGTGCCTCTCATCAGGGTAGTTCAGGGTAAGTAGGGCACGAAAAAAAAGAACCCGAGGACACGCCAGCCGCCGTGATCGAGCCCCCGAGCCCCGGGTGAGGACAGACTTCTTTCATTTCCTGCACAAATCTCCTCGGCTTGGACTCCGGATCGAGGTCACAGAGGGTGGAAACATGTCCTTCGGAACACCCACACACCGCCAGGCCAGGGAAAACAGGGCGGCGGGCACCTCTGTGATCATCTCTCACCTCGTTGCCTCAAGCTTTCTCTGGGTTTGTGGAGGGGCACGAGGTGGAGACCGGTCGTGCTTAAAGTCTTCAGTCACCCGATCCTGAGATCCTCAGCTAGAGTTTGTTTCTTTGGTTCATCCCAGAGCTCTTGAGTAGTGGGGTCGAGGTCAGGACTCTTCAGGATGGCAGGAGCCCAGTAGGTATCTTTCAGAAGGTTGTTGGGCCCTTACGTACGTCGCCAATTCTTCCAAACACACTAGATAAGCAAACTTTACTTCTTCGTACCGTACACCTCTCTTCAGGACAGGCGTATCGGCTGAAGTCATCGACTAGTAAACGGATGTTCGATGTTGGGGGCCAAACCTCTACCAGGTTGAGTCTGTTGGGTCCCTTAGCAAGACCCCCCAATGCTTACAAGTGCGAAGAAAGAATTTCCGTGTACCGGACACATCTGTATCGGCCTGCTATATCTTAGTAGTTAAGATGATGAACTAGGAATCTAAAGATTGCTAGATCGATGCCCACAACTCTTCCCAACAAGCTGGATGTTTGAACTGTACATCTGTACATAGAACAGGTGTAAGTTAAGTGGTTAAGGTGCTGGACTAGTAATCAAAAGGTTTCTGGTTGAAGCCCCACCATGGCCAGGTTGGCACTATCGGGCTCTTCAGCAACGCCCCTAACCCGCAATTGCTCACACATCATGCACTCACAATACTGTAAGTCGTTCTGGATCTGCTCCGTGCTGAAAAATATGTAAAATAGGACCTAAATGAAAGAAGTGCCACACCCACACCACCATTTTCAGAGTCCGCAACAGCTACAGAGGTGCTCTCACATCACCAATCCAGCTACACACAGCTTTCCGTGTCTTTTACCTCCAGGATTTTCTTTCCCCCTGACGTTTGGGACGACTAGGGAGGCCACGGCGCTCAACCCGAGGCTAATGAGGAGCCTGGACTCCCCAGACGCGCCCTCGAGAAGCAAAACAGCCGTGGCTGCGTAGAAGCAAACCCAGCACGCATCCTCTGAAAAAAAAAAACAGCGCCGGGCATGGCTCCAGCTCCGGCTTCTAGGAACACAGACGTTTAAACAGGGACGACGGCCAAGTGCAGAATAAATACCCAAATTATTATTATTATTATTAGAGCACCCAAGTATCCGTCTCCCGGTGTCCAATCCAAACACGGTCCTGTTGTGGCTCTGTTGCTAGTCAGATGGAAGCGCCGAAGATTACACGCTAGCCGCCCGCCACGACCCAGCTTTAAACAAGTCCGGAGTAAACAGACTTAGCGAATTAGCCGCTGATGCACTTGATTCATCGGGACGTAGAAGCTAACGGTCTCCGAGGACCAGGGGAACATGTACACACATCTGACGGAGCTCTTATGTGTTACTTCTGAGGAGCGTCCGAGAGCTCGCTCGACCTCTCAAGAAGCTCCGAGTACAGTGAGAGCCCATCCTACCATCTTACAAGACAAGAACCATATGACCTAGAACTAGGAGAACCAGAACTAGAGGAACCAAATCCATAATGCAATTCTGCCGGGCAGAGGGTGTGTGTAAATTCTCTGGTCCTTAAAGGCGATGAGAGAATGACGAGGGGGGAACCAGAACTAAAACAAATGACCCAGAAATGAGGAACAAGAGGAACCAGAAGCAGAGGAACTAGAACCAGAAGAACCAGAAGAACCAGAACCATAAAGCACTTCTGCTTGCCGGTGTGTGTTTAAATATCATTCAGTGCTCCCACTGAGGCTCCTTATTTCTGAGTGATCTAGAACTAAACCTGAACCAGGTGACCCAGAACTAGTGGAACGAATGCGATACTATATGGTCTAAGCAGATAAGGGCCTTGCTCAAGGGCCCAACAGCAGCAACCTTGGTAAGATTTCATCGAGTGATTACTAGTTCAGTACGACTTGGCTATACCAGTCACTGCTATGACTTCCCAATGCTAGAACTGTAAGTCCCGTATAGTGCATTCCCATCAGGATCTAGAACCTTTCGGAACCTTTCGGAACCCTGCTCTGGTTCCTCTCTCCTCCTGAACCCGTGTAGCATTACCGGCTTCTGGCTTCCATTAACTGAAGTATGTTATTCAGGGCGAACGCAATGCACAAATGTTGTAGTTGGACCCAAATCAAGCCCGCACACCCCTCGTCCGGTTACCAGGCAAACACGTGGCCATGTGCTCGACGGTTCTCACACCGAGCTTGTCTTCTGAGAACCAAGAGACTAGTCTTAAAAAACATCCACCACTGTGGGGTCACATGACCACCACCACCACCACCTCCTGCTCTGGACAGCCTCTTCTCTGGACTGTGTGGGATCTTCCACCACATCACATGACTAGAAATGTTCCACGTTGGTCGCATTTATGAAACTTCCGAGTTCTACCCTGACCTCCTGATTCCCTAGACTGGAACCGAATGATAAGTTCCATTTAAATAGCGTTTTTTTTTTTAACCAAGCTCAAGGTCGCGGTCCATTAATAGAAGATGGAAACTAAACAGAGATGTGTGAAGGCCAGAAGATAAAAATTATATTCGATGAGCGAGTAAATCAAGCGAAGAGTCTGGTGTCTGTCGGCTCTGTGGATCCTCTCATGCCCCTTCCAGAAGCTGTGGTATGCTTTGTGGTCAGCATTGCTCTAGATATCTGTGAGAAGCCACCAGGAGCTTTTTCAGTCACTCCCGGTCCATCTACCTCAAGTCTGGTCATACAAAGCCTTGAAGAAGAAGAAGAAGAACAAAGGGTCCACAAATATCGCAATCAAATCTTGTTCGACTGTCTCATCGAAAGTCTTCTGAAGGACTATACATGGTCCAGGAGGATCTGTTCGGTTCATCTTGTACACTAGCCAGAAGATTTGCTGCAGGTATCTGATGATCCTAATGGGGCTTGATGGTATAATTGACTTGACTTCACCTGCACATTCTGCGAAATATTTGGAGCCAGACTTCTACTCTCAAACATAAAAGTTCTCTTCACGATTAGGTTTGTTGGATAACCAGAAGGGGTTTGTCGTGCAGGAACTGCAAGGAAGCCTCGAAAGAAGAACAATGAACAATCCACAAACATCCCGGTCTCATCTCAAAAATGCTCTCCTGACCAAAGGAGCCACGGATACCCTCCAAATTCTCCTGGGAAGCCTCAGAAGAGCTGAGGCGGCTCTGAACGCGAATGATCGTCCATCCTCTTGGCCATACGCGGTGGTAAAGAGAAGAACCTGGGCAGTGTTTCTTATCTACTCAACCTCAATGACCTTGACGTGCAGAGCAGACCAGGGTCCAGGTGCCAGAGGCGAAGTTCTCTGCCCCTCCGAACATGTTAGGGTTATTTATTTCCCCCTGAAACACTTCATACACCGGAGAGGGGTTCAGTGAACTCCCTTCACCGTGTGTGTGTGTGTGTGTGTGTGTGTGAGAGAGGTAGAGCGAGGAGAACCTGTTTTTTTAGGATGTTTGGCAGCAGATGAAACGCTGCTGACGGCAGTAAATTAAAACTATTAAACCCCGATCATACATTCCTTCCCGTCAAGCACATTTCCACTCACGAAACCACCGAGCGGGGATCCATGCCGCCGCCACAAATGTCCTCACCGAGGGCTCCGGGCCACGCCCACACACCGGGCCACGCCCACACACCGGGCCACGCCCACACACCGGGCCGTACGCGCGCCAGGTTCGCCCGCCTTCTTCCAGACCTCACAAAGGAGCTTTTAATGACTCTTGGGCTTCAGCACTCCATTAACACCCTGCTTGGGGACCACCAGACACTTTGGGTGGCCTCGCCTAGGAAGGTCTCGCCAGCCTCAGGAGCTTCTGACGTTCACATAGTGTCTCTGAGGCAAACATCACCGAGCGCTTGATGGGACCTCACAGACCTTGCTCTTGGTCAGGTGTCTGAATACTTTTGGCCAGAACTGCAGTCACGTTGGTCTAGAAGGTCTGGAAGAGACCGATCCTTGTAGATCACATACTCCCATACATGCTGATCATTTCTTAGGACTAGAAATGTCCCACAATGCTCAGAAGAGCATGACTAGGCTTCTAGGTACTACCCCGTCGCAGTCGTTTCTCAATTCTCGAACCCAGTTGAGTGTCTGTAGTAGTACCTCAGCAGCTTCCAGACACCTTCCAGACACCTTCCAGACACCAGGACCTTTATCTAGTGCTCTGAATAATGGATGAACCTGATTCAAGAATCCAGAACCAGACCTGCATGGAAGTACATAGATGTAGATGTGTGCTGTTTACCCCCGAGGGGGAATTCTTTAACGAATCGATGGATTTTTACGTCCAAACAAACAAAACAAACAAAAAACACCTACAAGCTTTTTTTGTTCCCCATTTGTTCGACAGCGTGACTGATTCATCTGAGCACAAAAGAGTTTCTAGGAAATCTTAAGCGTCGTCTGTTCCTGCTCACAAAGAATCAAATGCTTTTCTGACTATAGACTCTTGTTTACCGAGCCGCCTTCGCACCGCGGCTTCTTTTATAGCATCCGGTACATCCTGTTCAGATCCCGGTGCCCCGAGTGTCTGATAAAGCCCCTATTATTACTTATCAAACAACCCCCTCCCGCCCCACACACGGCAAGAAGAAAACATGGTCACGAACCACTCACTTTTATTTTCTCAACTCATTATCTATTCAGGGTCTCAAGGTGCTGAAATCCAGGAAAATTCACCGTCTCAAGTTAACCCGATGTTTTTGGGCTGTTAGATGAAACCGGAGCACCCGGAGGAAACCCCCACTTTAGACTTACATTACAGTATAAAGTCTGAGATGCTGAGTTTTAAGGGCCCAAAAGCTGCAATGGATGGGCTTGAACCAGTGACGTTTCGATTACTAGTCAGGTACCTTCACCACTTGGGTACAGCTTGTGTCGACACTAGGAGAACCAGAAACGCCCAGGATCAAACCCAGGATCTTCAGCGCACAGGTACAAACCAGGCAAATCAAGACATTGTCTCAATGCAACCTTACAGACCCCAAAAATACCCGTCGGGCAAGCCGGGGTGATCCTTAAGAAGCCTTAAGAGTCGAGAGCAGCATCGCCGAATCATCGAGATGATTCAGACGACAGCTGGAAGCCGTGAGTTGGTTGTCGTTGACCTCCAGATATCCGTCTTGCGTCCTAAATCCTACCCCGAGCTCTCTTCTCCAACTTTCCATCCTGCCCAGCCAAACATGAAAAGGAAGATACGATGACGAATAGATGATTCGGGGTCGTGGCGGAGCTTCCCGTCCACCGCATGCCTCATGTGCAGCTTCTAAAAAAAAGACACGAAGCAGCTGGACAGATGTGATTCTTTTTTAATGAACAGGCACAAATAGAGCCCCCACAGGTCATCTCGTGACAGGGGCGAGGAAAGGAAAGAGATCGTTTGAACTCAGACAGAATAATAAAATTCCAAACTCACAAACCGGATTTCCATCCAGGCCCTCGGCCATCCCAGGCCGTGGAGAGATGGCACCTCACCGTGAGCTTGTCCAACACCCCCTGGTCAAAGGAAACCTGAGGAGACACATCAGCATTCGCAGCCATCGTCTTTACCTTCACAGAGACCCTGCAAATGTGTCTGCGTAGGAGCCTGGCTGACTAACAGCACAGTTGTGACTTAAAGTCCTTATTCACCCATGCACAGAAGACTCTTTAAGCCAATAAGGGTCCTCACACGGCGTCTGAAGATCCCACCCACGTGATCCGGCCATCCTGCACGGCTGATAACTCTTAGTTTGGATTTCTTAATTAAAATAAAGGAATGCAGTCATCTGGGACGATTATTATCATCATCATTATTTACCTTTTTTCTAGTGTGCGAATGTACATAGTCGATATTAATCATTAACTCTTGAGCAAGGCACCTAACCTCTTATCTGCTCTCCGGGCACCGTATCTAGGGCTGCTCACCGCCCCATAGTGTTCACTAGTGTGTATGCGTGGGTCTCACTGCACGGATAAAATGCACAGTGATGGAAATAATAATAAAACGTTCCTGAATTATTGGTGTAAATACAGTAAAAATACACCATTGGCTCAGAATTGATTGTGTGGGTCAGCGGTCGCTCTTAAAGCCGGAGTGCGGGACACGGGTGAGGCGACTAAACCCCGGAGACCCGCCATCCCGGCCCCCTTGCTTTGCCCCTGTCTTCAGGGTTAAGTTGCGGAAGGCCCCGATGAAGTCTCGTTCATTTACTCAACCCTTTTCCAGACCTCCCGGTTCTGGCACACTGCCACCATGCCCCCGGTCACCTTCCCCTCCTAGTATGTACACGCACCATAGAGCGAGGGGCGAGAGAAGCATAACTTCCCACACAGAACTATTTTGGGGCTTCTCGTAGGGATCTCGAGTCCCTTCTTCGCCTTCAAAACACGTTTAATTCTCAGACTCCTGTACGATACACACGTTATGGAATTATTTCTGGCTTTACAGGCTCGCTGAACTCGACACGCAACCCAAACTGGGAATTTTCCAGCCTCGGTTTTTATGACACCTTGGAAATGATCGCGTTGCTTCGCACGGCTGGTGCTGCAGTGGGAAAACAGAAGCACGAAGCTCGACCTTCTCACACTTGTGGCGCCTTAATCTGTAACGACCGGCTCATATCGGAGGCCTCGGGGGCCCCGCGAGGACCTGTGATCGTGCAGGATGTTATCTGGACGCGTTATTTTATTGTAGGGATACGTAGAGGAGATTACTGTCAGTATCAGGCTTCAGAAATCCGCACCCCACCCCCTACACACACACACACACTCACACACACTCACACATGGTCTCAATTAGAAATAAAATCTTGTTTTTACCCACCGCTGAAGAGAAAGGAAGGCTCTCAGGGCTGTTGTTTGTTGGCCAGACCTGCCGGAGAAACGGGCAGCAGTTTTAGTTTGACATTAAATCGCACCACTGTTTACTCACATTTAAACAAAGCCGACTTCAAAGCCAGAAGCACGGACGCTGCCTGGCCGGCATTCTGCTCATCGCTTACCTCACGGGTTTCTCACGTCCCGACATCCGAACGTCTCCGATGACTCGAACCTTTGAATCGTTGCACGTTTCGTATTGTATAAATCCAATCGTCGCATATTAAGTGTTTTTTTCTTTAGTCATTGCAACCCTCACGTCTCATCGTACATGTGCAGAGATGATCGCTTTTACAGGGAGTTACCGGCCAAGGTACTGACCCACCACTGCCGAGGTTCTTCATTGTTCATGGAGTTCTGGATTTATATATTAAATGACTCGACTGTATTTACACCAGGGACGAGACCTTCACCCTAATCGTGCGTCTTTATCGCGGTTCTATTTGACATCCTGATGTACCTTGGGTACCACTGGGTTTAGAAGACCCAGGAATGAAATCTTCGCACCTTCTGGGATTCGGTTCTCAGACCATCTCCCGGGTGGTCTGCCGTCTTCTGTACGCCCAAACCCGGGCTGAAGCTTGTGCCGTATTACACCGTGATAAAAGACAGAGCTAATTAGCCTTTTAGCGGGGGCAATCACCAGACCTTTTGGCCCCGATTGCTCCTCTGTGAACTTACGTCTCTTTCACTTCACCGGGAGCTTGTTGAAGACTCTGGGACTCTCTTTGCTCTGGGAGAATGATTGGATTCTTGACCTCTGAACCGACAGAAATACATCTCAGACGTCTCGCAATTCTCACGAGGCTATTGTTCAAAAAGGGTCGAGAAGCATCGCGTCCTCTCGCTCCAGAGACCTCTCTGATCTCCGACAGGTCGGGTTACTTCTCTGGGGAGGCGTGCTTCTGGAGAGGCTCAGCTGAAAGTTTCTCAGGGGTGTGAGGTCAGCAGATACGACGCCACGACTTCTTCAAGATTCTCCTTGCCCGATCCTGCTCTAAACGGAGAGACACGCGAGTTGGTTCTGTGGCCTCGGAGGGTACTTGGGAGGGAGCATGAAACATGGAAGGCAGACCAGAGATTGGAGAAGAACGTCTGATCACGGTCTTGGTGTGGGTGGTAAGTATCAAGCCCAGAAAGCTCTTAGGGGACAGTGCATCCTGATGTTCATGAAAGGAAGGTGACCTCTGAGTAAGAGGTGTTCGCCTCATCCTGTCAGGGTGTCAAGTCAGCAGCCATGGACAACCAACCCAAAGAATTTTGCCATAAACATGCAGCCACGTCCAACACTCAAGTTTTCTTGACTTGGAATCAACTTGGAATCAGCTCGGAATCAACAAAAGCAGTGGTTGGATGAAGAAGAAGTCACTCTCTCCGAACACAGTTTTGAAGGAAAGCAGAATGCGGAGGATGAGAACTGGCAACCTCTGGTGGACATATCTCACACTTGGAACTCACTTTTGGTCTGTGGAGGTCCAGATCGGGTATCAGGATCGGTCATCTGACTCTCTGGTCATCGAGAATAACAAACAGCCGGGAGCTTGAAGGGTGCAGTGGTCTGAAGTTCTGGCCCACCACTGCCGAGGTCTCAGTTTGTTCTTTATTGTTGATGGACTTCTGGAGGAAAACTAAAGCCTAGAGGTGAACAATTTCTAGTGCTAAGCTATCCTGGAGTCCGTACAGTTTAAGGAAGGTCCTTTCCTTGTTCCAGGATAAGAGAAAAAACAAGAAAGAGAAAAACATTCGAAGAAACCGCTGTTAATTTATTTTTTATATAAAATGGGAACAAATTCCCACACCGTGCAAAGTCTTGTGAGAAACGTCTCGGCTCTAGCGGATCGCAAAGACGTTGTTCTACTTTTTTTTTTCTTCTCAAAGGTCTTTTTATTATTTTCCGAATACGTTGTTAAAGAAAACAAAAAGAACCCCCCCCCCCACTGCACATATACATTTATTTC
>JAYDZG010000030.1:298858-309964 GCA_034509265.1 Microcambeva bendego
TGTGTGTGTGTGTGTGTGTGTGTGTGTATAAGCTTAATAAACTACATTTTTGCAATTTGGGTGCCTGATCATTAGCATGTAAGAAACAAATAACAAAAATAAGAAAAATCACTAATTAAAAAAAGATATAAAAATAATAAGACTAATAAGCATGATAAAGATAAGGACAAAAAAACAACAATATTAATAAAATAATATTAGTAGTCATACTACTAATCATTTTTATAACAATAAAGAACAATAATAATAAAGAAAACAAACGTTTTATATCTGTTTTTTTAATGAAAGTCCCAAGCACAGCCAAATTTGCAGCAGTAAAGAGATCACATGAGAATCCTTTTATTTTTATAGTCAAACTGTTGTTTTATAAAATAAAATATTTCTTCCCCTCTGATTTTAAGCTCATTACGCGGCACTTTACTCCCCCATAATTACCCTGAAACGATGCTCTAGATGGGAAATTGAGCACCTGGATGTTCCCAATATCTGAGTCCCAGCTCCTGTCGTGCCGTTGTAATCAGGAGGAACGGCGTGTGCTCGACAAGCAACGTCTCTATTACAAAAAAAAAAAAAAACGCCGGACGTCACGAATCCCGATGGCTCCTCTAAACTGCTCGCTGACATCATGGCCTCTTCACTTCAGCTGTTTCCCAGCAACCGGGAGGACGGGGAGCGTTTTCGGGCTGAAGTGCCGCCCTTTGAGAGAGGCCGGAGTGCAAATCAGATGGCAGTTTGAGGAATTCACGCCATCAGATCGCCCCGAACTTCGAGGAGGCGGCGGCTCCCCGGGAAGAGCCGCGGCTCTGAAGCTCAAGGGCGCCGCCCGGGAGATCTCGACATGATGTGACGACCCGGCACATATTCGCCTTCATCTCAGGGTGAAATCTTATTATCCCACCTTATTATGTGACTTCATAGTCAAGACGTGCCAAGCTTGTACCGGCGGGAACCACGGGGGGTCAGAAAACCGCCAAAGTAGCTGACGGTACGTCAATGATGGTGGCTCGATCTCAGCACTGCACTGTCTAATGCGACTGTGACGTGGTTATGCCAAGAGTGTTGCAGGTGTTGTTGTGATTTTTCACGCTCCGATTGACAATGAAAAGCCGCCAACGTTCACTCTGTGTCCGCCAACAACCAACAGTACAGTTTAAGAGTATGTGTTCATATTAAAGAGGATCCCAACACCCCCGGCCGGTCAGAGGGAGGGAGCGCTGTGGAGATTCCTTAGTACCGTTGCTACCATTATGACCTCTGCTGGCCAATTGATGAGCTGCACCGAGATGAGGAACAAGGGCGATCGGCGCTTGTCTCTCCTGTGCACTACGGTTGAAAAGAAACACACGCCCGGCTCAATTCGAGACTCAAACTCAAGATTCGAGCACTGAAGGACCCCAAAAGAACCTCTTAATGTATCCAGGTTTCCATTGCTACACTAAAAGCGTATTACACTGTGTGTTTCCGGTATAACAAATCCCACAGTGTTAGAGGCGGAATATCCGGGACCTGGATATGACTATGAGAATATGAAGAAGCAAGCTCCCACAGTGGATCTGATTCACAGCCTATATCCACAGAGAGCGATGAATTGAAAATCCACCTGACGTCGAGTTGAAGTGTTTTTCTCTCCTCGCCACGCCACGATAATGGATAGGTGCTAAAACCGAGGGTTATTTGGAAGGCGTCGCGCTTTGTTGTGTCGCTGCACCGTGTGTCCTTGTGTTTCGGCACAGTGGGCTTCTGTGTCTCAGACTAAATGGTACAGACCATTTTCAGAGGTGACAAAAAAACACACAAATTGTATTCCTCAAAAATCTGTTCTTATCAAAAGACCCAAACCTCCACCAAAGACTGAATCAAAATATCTCTGTTCTTTTCAGACAGGAAATAAAGAATGTCATGTTTTTTATATATAAAAACATTACATAAAAACAGTAACAGGAAGGAAGTAAACAAAAACACAACCAGGGATCGGAAGATTGCCGGTTCGATTCTCAGAGCCGACAGGACTCTGAAGTCTAACTGCTCTCTGTGCGTCGTGGCTAGTGCTGCCCACCGCCACCTAGTGTTCACTAGTGTGTATCTGTGTGTTGTACTGCATGGACATTTCACTGCATAGTGATGAAGAGAGTACGTGTTAAACGACTCTTGGTTGAAAAGGCTACAAACATAAAGCACGCGTTCCTCAGGACTCAGTATTGGGACCTATATTATTTACGCTCTATTTGCTACCATTAAAAGAAATTATTAATTCATTATTATTTATTTATCATTTATTGTAATAAGGACTATAATTGTATTACTTCATATTATTATTATTATTACAAGTATTATACTATTTTATACTGAATTTTCTTTTTGATTATTCATGATTTTGTTATTATTTATTTTCTTCATATTATTTTATTGTTATTATCAGTATCCCTACTATTTAATTATTAGAATTTATTATCAATTATAAGTTCATGTTTTATCAATGAAATATATTGTAAGATTAATATTAGTATTCATTTCTTTAATAATACTAATAAATTATCGTTTATTACTGTTATTATTTATTATTATTATTATCTTGTGAGCAGGTCTCTCGAGCCCATATACTTTTGTTTACGGCGTGAAACACAGTTCTAGTTCTGGACTGTAGATCTTGTGATGTTGCCTCCTATTATCTAACTGAATACATTCTGATCTAAGAGGAGGTGAGATGTTCAGCCTGACGCTGCTCTCACCTGGTACCATGCTGCCCAGTTCATGCTGGACACTTTTTTAATTTCATTTAGTGGAGCACTTCACGTGATTAGATTGTACTGGCTCGTTCACTTCGCCGAACATCACGGCTAAACGGAATCAAACTGGTGATTAGCCGTGATGGTTTTTAGCCCGAGCGCTTGTTTAGTGAAACATGTAGCTGAATTGTGTTCGCCACGTTGATTTTAAACGCATCAGGCGTTGAGGCGGAATGAACGTTCCACCCACGGACAGCGATTTTATTATTCCATTAAGAAAAAAAGAGCTACGGGTTTCCTGAAATCAAATTCTGAACTACTGTGTGGGCAAAAGTATTAATGTGTGCGTCTCACAACCAGCTAACGGGTGTAATAAGTCAGTCGTACTGTATAAAGGGAGTGAATGATGGACCCAGAGATGGAGCGTGAGCTACCTTCTTAGACTAAAGCGACGCTAAATGGAAGAATGAAAACAATGATACACTCAACCTGTCGACACCACACAGAAACACTAAAACAGTTAAAGACTTGGGCGTTAGTCCATTGCAGGGCTTAAGCCATCCTCATTCACCCATTCTAGACATAGCTATGTCATTATCATGTCTGCACACGTGCCCAGAGGACTGACACCACGGCTAAGAGTCGAACCCAGCAATACTGGTTTAGTGTATCAGACAGCGATCGCCTTATTAAAACCTAACTAATATCATAAATAATGAGAGTAAAAAAAAAACAGCTACGCTTATGAAGTAAGCATCACTCTGCCCCTGGTGGTAAAAGTCGATATTAACAGCGATACTAACAAATACAGTTCATAAGATCTTGCATTTACTACTCCGAAGTACGAAGCATCCATTGTATCTATCATCAAATAGGTTCATCTACTTTTAATAAATCACTCTGCCCCTAGTGGTAAAGCTCAATAAGAACCTTTAATACAAAAAGTTCTTCAAATAAATATAGATTTTTGTTGAAAAATGGGAGACGAGTTGAGCAGCTAATTACTCTGGGATGAGAAATGAGGGGCAGGTGATGAACTCAAGCGTCCAACCGCCTTTGTAGTACAGAAATCTGTGCGACCTTTAGCGAGGTGCTACATCAGAGATTTGAGCGCCGTCCAGGTCGGCTCACACCTAGACGAAGACCCCCGGAGACCCCGTGTCTTTTTTTTAATTTATTTTGCTTTCCCACAGCATGTTTCTGACAGCGCCGTCGTCTTGTGTAACCTGCCTCTCTTATCTGGCCTCCATCAAGAGCTTTTTAATGACCCCCGCCAATCTGGAGCACGAGCGCCCTTGCATGGGTCCAGAGATCAAAAGGCCAGGCTTCACCTGAATCCCCCTTTCGCGCTCGTCTTTGTTGTAGGATGAGCGTTTCACCAGATATCAACGGATGATCAAAGCCGCGCCGGGCGCTCGATCGCTGCCGTGTGTGCTCGGCGTAAATGTCATTGCTTTAGCGAGCAGCGTAAGGAGCACACACAGAGCTCTCCGAATTTCACTTAGGGGCTACGAGTACACCAGGAGTCTGTCAAACTAAACAAGTATTTACGAGAGGGTGGAAATCTGGCTACACTGGTTAATACGGTAAATTACAGCAGACTGAGCTTTTCTCCCCTTGTCATAGCATAGAGCTTTCAAAGCAACGGAGTCTGCCATGTTTTCAGTTGTGAGCAGCATATTATTTTCTTCCTCTTTCTCTAGATTTAGTAATAGCCGGTTACTCTCTCGTCGCACAAACACAATCGACCTGAGCTAATAACACGCCGTCAGGCACGGCGCTCAAGAGAAAGAAAATTAAGTGAACTCAATGGAATGGGCGTGATTTCTGCACCCGGCCCGGCTCATTCACCGAGTCCCAATTCTACACGAGCACAATCGGACTGAGCCAATAACACACCGGCAGGCGCAGGAGAGAACAAAAGTAAGTGAACCTCTGTGTTAACGACTTCCCCAACAGCTAATTGGCCAGAGCAGTTTCAATTAAGGAGATGAGATTGGAAGTGTGAGCTTCATTGGTGCTTCGCCTGACAAATAAAGCAACACGAAGCCTGATTACGGACTAATCTGTTCTCCCCCGTGGAAGACTGCTCGGCGAGGACCGTGCATCAAGGAAAACAACCGGCAGAAGACCTGGATCCATGCCGACTCACAAATTAGGACAAGTGTGTACAAACACAGCAGATTCAGTGCCGTCCTGATAAGATTACACCAAGAGAACAACCGGTTGGTCCGAATGAAGTAAGCCCGAAGCCAAGAACAAGGGCAGAAGAGCAATAACAGTTGGCTTCGTGTAAGCAAATGTACAGCGGGGAGATGAGACAACCTGTGCAACCTACTTAGTACAAACACAAACTCTCGTCACTACTGTGCAGCATGAGGGGAAGGAGTACAGCAGCTGATCAACTGAGAAGGCTTCTCATATGAGTATGGGGATTTGTGCCCATGCAGTCAATAGATGGGACGATTTGTATGGCTAGACACTGATTGAACATGATTTTTAGTGAGCACTGGAGCGGTGGGCAGCCCTAACCACGGCGCCCGGGGAGCAGTTGGAGGTTAGGAGCCTTAATCAAGGGCACTTTAGTCGTGACCTGTCGGCTCTGGCAACCTTCTGATGACAAGCCCAGTTCTCTAACCAGTGACGATAATGACGATTATGATGTTCTATAATATTTATTTATATATTAGTAATTGTTTATTTATGGTTTATTTATTTATTAAATCATATAATTGTTGAATGTATTTATAGTTTTTATTTGTATAAAAATAAAATGTATTTCTGGTTACTATATTTATTTATAACTTTGTCCATATTTATATTGTATCATATGTTTTTGGTTTAGATATTTGTGTATTTATATTTTATTTAGTTCAGATTTTTTGTATGATTTATTTACTTCTAGTTTTTAAATAATCATTTATTTACAGTTTTCATAAGTATAAAAATAAAATATAAAAACATATTTACATCTGGATACTATATTTATTTAGAGTTTGTCAATATTTATAATGTTTCATTTGTTTATTTTTGATTTAGATATTTGTGTATTTATATTTATTTCTGGTTTAATAATTTATTATTGTTTTACATCTGTTTTTTTTTTAAATTAATTTATTTACAGCTTTTATATGGATTTTTTTTTAATCTGTATTTAATTTCTCTAGTTTATTTTTTTAAATTCATTTATTTACTGCATTGTGTCCTTTAATTACATTAAAGTCCAGGAAAAAGTATTTGCTCTCTTTGTATTGTTTTTCCGTTGCAGTAAAGGTTTCAGTGGGTGTGGTCAGGCGGAGACTCAATGCCTGAGCAGAGTTGCAGTAGGTCTGGCATCGCCCTAAACAGCGGGCGCAGGGTAACGATTCGATCTCAGGGCATCAGATCTGTCGAGTTTGTTTAGATTTCTTACACCTGAATCCAGTCATTAGAAGAGGCGTCCCGATACTTTTGAGCACGTAGCGCATTTGACACCGGTAAGCCGAAACACTTCTCAAAGTCAAACCTACAGAAGTCAATCAGCAGATGCAAACCTGCCATCATTTCATGGACGTCAGCGCCGAGTGCTTTCTTTAACAGCGTAATGACAATCGGAATGAGTTTTCCAGAGCCAATTTCGTCTCTCCGTGTTACCCCAGGGCCGCCGGACTCGCTTTACACCACTCACCCAATCCCGCCCGCAGTCGAGTCACTGTCAATTTCTTCCTTATCTCCACACCGGCGCGTTAGCATTTATCGTTAGCGCACAGCATGCGGGGCGCTGGGTATCGCAGGAATCAGGCGTCCGTATGCGCCGAGCTCGTCGAGGAGTCTTCGATAGAGAGGTGAAAGCGACGGTAACGATAACGCCCGTGTGCCAACGTGCCAGCGCACCGAACTGTTATTGGAGACGACACTTTTATAATTCCTGTCAGGCGATTGCTTGCGGGCCAGAGACGCCACGCCGAGTCCTCGTCTGGAAGGACGGGAGGCGGCTCGCCCGGCTGAACGACGGCTAGATTGGCGAGAACCGTGCGGAGAACACTCATCCAGAGTGTCACCAGGGGAAATAAGGAAAGGTAATTAGGAGTTAATAAGATGACGTAGCGTCCTAAAAAAGAAGAGCCGTCTGGAATTATGATGACCTGCGTTTCACAGGCGAACTAACCGGCACTTTTGGCTTTTGTTAATGGAGCTTTCATCGGGCGAGGTGGATGTCACGGTGCCAGATCGGGTACTCAAGCGGCAGCTGTGCTATCAGCAGGTCGGGCGCCTGCGCAGACACACGGTTGGCTTTGTGTCCAGCCTCTGCTGGTCATATGAGCACAAATTCCCACACACAGACGTACTTCAATGATAATAGTTGCTCTGGTTACATCGGTGTGTTTCAGCTGTCACAGCAAGCCACTCTTGAACAAGAGACGGTGTCAGAAGGGTCTCGCCAGTGCTAAAGACAAAAAGGACCGGACTGCTGCTGAGTGGTCCAAAGTTGTGAAAGTCAATTTTGTATTTCCTTTTGAAATCAAGGTCCCAGAGTCTGGAGGAACAGAGGAGAGGCACAGAATCCACGTTGCTCGAGGTCCAGTGTAAATTTTCCAGTCAGTGATGGTTTGGGGTGCCATGTCATCTGGGGGTGTTGGTCCATTGGGTTTTCTGAGGTCCAAGGTCTTCCAGGAAGTTTTAGAGCACTTCATTCTTCCTTCAACTTTATGGAGATGCCGATTTCTTTTTCCAACAGGACTTGGCACCTGTACACAGTGCCAAAGCTCAATTTACCTGGTTTAAGGACCATGGTATCCCTTTTATTAATTGGTCAGCAAACTCGCCTGACCTTAACCCCATAGAAAATCTATGTGGTATTATGAAGAGGAAGATGCGATTCGCCAGACCCAACAATTCAGAAGAGCTGAAGGCCACTATCAGAGCAATCTGGGCTCTCATGATACCTGATCAGTCCCACAGACTGCCACTAGTGGGTAAAGCCAGACTGAGCCTGGGAGACAATGGTTAGAATGTTACGCAGAAACGGTGGCCACAGGACAACAACACATCTCAGGGAATCACTCAATCCCACCCAGCAGTCAAAGTCAATGTGGTACGTCAACACGTGGAGAACATGCCAAATGCCAAGCTAAGCAACGAGGACCTCGCTGGCTGTACTAACCGCCACTCTCTCCCGGTGAAGCTCGGCATCGAAGATAAACGTGAACACGGCTTGTGTTTATAAATGAGGTCTGTGTCCTGAGCGTCTCCGTGCTGCTCTTGTAAAGCTCTTTGTGTCTGCGGCCGGGACGCCACGGCCCGGTGTTCATTAAACAGAGGAAACGCAGGGGTGAGGGTTAAGTGGGCGCCGCGTTATCGCTCAGTGAATTTTAATTCTCTGAGCAAAATTACACAGCGGCCAATTAAACGAGCGGCGTAACGAACGTGGACGCTTCGGGCAGGTTTTTGATGTAGCCAGGCCTCCAAGCATCATTAATGTTTATTTTCTCAAAGCTGAGGAAAATATCAGCTACGATCAGCACAATAGTTTTAATAGACGGTTCAATAATTAAGAAAACGTACTGCTGGCAATCTAGTATGTCGTATGCTCTCGTTTTGATGGTTGGTCTTCTAGAAAGTAAGATCTGTAAGATCATCTGCGAACTCGGATCTTAGATCTGCTACCAACCAGATGATCAGATCATCTATGGGTGGGAGAGCAAGAAGGGATTCCTCAAAACTGCTGCAATTACGCCCTCTGCTGGCTAACCGATGGTGCTACACAGACCCGGGTGATACTAGAGATCAGTGCGTGACTCTATGCACGCCATACGGATTTCCACACCCTTCTTGGTCAGGACTGGAGGTCTGCAGAGGAAGTCAAATACCGTCGGGGAATTGGATACGACTGCGATGCTGTCCGATCATGCGTGGCGCAGAAATGAATTCTACACCGCTGCCGCGTCCTCACGCTCGTGAGACTCCTCGCACAGGCGTTCTGGCAGAACAAAGAATGGTTTTAATCTCGGTTTAAAGCTTCTCTCGTCGATTGGTGTTTCAACCTCTCAGGATTTGTGATGTAAAGCTCCTCTCTATGCACATAATTATCATCCATAATGTAGCGCGCCGCTACGGGGGAACATGTACGCATCAAATGCTAATCATGCCCTCTATATGTTTCGGGGTGAAGTGCGAGTCCGTGCTGGCGGTAAAAACAGAAGTCGTTTCAGGACTTGGGAGTCACTTCATTTTCTTTCACCATCACAATCGATCAGTTGCTTTGTGTGTGTGGGGTTTTTTTTTTTAAAAGGATCTTGCTCACAGGGAACGTCAGACACGCTAGGACACTACTGCTGGGACTGAGGGTTTGAATCCCAGGGGTTCTGTTGGGCGGAGATTTATACACATACGGACAGAACTGTCTATCCACGACCATACCAGCACTGTTCTACCAAAATGATTTGGATGCCTGACCTTTTCATTTTATAAACATATGCTGGTTAAATAGTGACCTCATTTCACCTAGAACAACGACTGTGTGTGGGAATTTGTGCATGTTTAATCAAAACTGACATAGGTGTTGCGGTTCATCCCAGAGCTGTTGAGTGGGACTGAGGTCTCTCAGGTGTAGGGCATTATTATTACTGTGATATTTATAATAATACTGATTATTAATAATGGCTTAGTGTGTAGCACTGTCACCTTACAGGTCCTGGGTTCGATCCCCAGGTGGGGCGATCTGGGTCCTTTCCGGTCCTTTCCAAAGACATGCCACCAGGTTGATTAGAGACACTGAATTGTGTGTATCCAGGGTGTTACCATGTGCCCTGTGCCCGTTGAAGAGCTGGGATAGGATCCAACACCCCTCCCCAACCCTAATTAGGATAAGGGGTTAAAGACAATGAACTGAACAATGATGAACTGAACTTGTATTGCTATGCGTGTTATTGTCATTGGTATTATTGCTATTATTATGATGATTATTAATATGAATATTTGGTTATTATTATTGTTACTACTGCTCCTGCTATAAATACTATTATTATTATTATTATTATTATTATTATTATTATTATTATTAGTGGTCCTCTTACTGTCCCCTCAACTAAACTTTCTACCTTGGGTGGCAGATCTTTCAGTGATTCTCTTCCTCCGCCTCTTTGCAACTGCTCAACTTTATCTTCTTTTAAATCCCTACTAAAACATTCTTTGTGTGAAATGTTATGTAGGTAAAATGCCGTGTAAAGCGCCCTTGGGTTTGCGAAAGGCTCTATATAAATTGAACCTATTATTATTATTACTATTATTAATAATGTTAGCATTTTTGTGAAAATGATCAACGCCCTTCGGATTTCTTTTCCTGCACATTACATGGTTATGATTTTATTTGATCTCAAGCCTTTCCAATATCATTTTCATGCTCTGTGATTGTTGAATTGGTACTGGTGTGATTATTACCATTGTAAATAATATCATAAACACTATTAGTATTCTTCCCATTATTGTTATTACCGTGAGATTGGCGTCCCTCTGATTTTTTTCCCCTGCGCATTATACTTTGATGATTTTATTTGATGTTAGGCGTATCCGACACGATTTTTATGCTCTCTGATGTTTATTGTTGAATGAGGATGTTTGAGTGCCGTTCTCTGGTTTTGGTCTGACTTTAAAGAGCAGAGACGAGAACACCCCCCCACACCCACCCCCGAGCATCCGACGGATTATCCTGAAATGAACACGTGTTTTTGAGAAGCCTCTTAGGGGTGAGATTATCCCATAATGCTTATTTTTCTCACTGACTCCTGCTTTATTATGATAGCCGAGGTGGCCAATGGGTTTAGAAGTCTGAGCAATTAGACTCGGTGCCTTTGAGAGCTTTCCTGTGACTCTTAACTGAGTGAGAAAACCCCCTTTATGGTGTGATACTGACGTAAAGATACGGATGAGATAAAGAGGAAAAATGCATTATGGGTATGAATATATGCAATGCACAGACATGTTTCGCACTGGCTAGCAAATCTGTGCCGCAACAGTTTAAGGAAGGCCCTGACGTGGCACAAGTTCTCATACACATACACACTAGAGCTGGTGCTCTAGCTGAAGAGGTCCTGCAGAGGTCACAGTATTTTAATAGCATTTGCTTCTAATCAACGTCAGGCAACGTCAGGCGTCCAAATACTTTTGTCTGTGTGATGTATGAATAGAGCAAATACTATAAAATACCATCGTGATGAAAAAGATTCACCCGGTCTGAGGCTGCCACAAACACAGAGAACTAGAAATCCTTTCTGAATAATATTAATTTAAGAGCAAAACCACACACACACACACACACACACACACACACACACACACACACACACACAACCCTATCATCATGCAGATTGGCTCTTACTTTAATCTAAAGCTCCCTTTATCC
>JAYDZG010000030.1:326236-340377 GCA_034509265.1 Microcambeva bendego
AAACCTGCCCATGATTGAGCATGTTTTAATGGAATAAAATGTATATTGGGGCAATCAGGATGTGCTTTATCGTAATAGGTGTTTTGAATATGTGACAGGTTAGAATATTTCTCTTTTTATCAGATGTTGGTGGGTTATCCAGGTGTGCTCGATTGCGCTTCTCGTGTCCTTGGTGTCTCTTTGATTTAATTTTGACATTAGGGTGCATCTCACAAAGTTTGGTTATAGTGTAAATTCTTCCTCGATGTAAATATTTAGTAGTGTGTTATATCTGTGGAGGGGATTTTAATATTTGTTATATTATTTCTTGTTCTCTGGTTAGTGTAGTGTGCATGTAAATCTGGGTCTTCACCTATAATCCCAATGAATTCATTCAGATTGGAGAAAATCCTTGCAAGTAAATGAGCCCAAGTAAAAGAAGCTACACATTAAAATACATAAAATGCTGAACATTTGTGTCTAGGTTGAAATAAAGGCTTTTTTTAAATAAGGCACCTTATGTTAATGCCGCAGGGATTACGGAATTTATAAATAACTGCTTAGTCGTAACAGTCCGTGAAACTAAAAAAAAGATCCAGCAGACATGGTTCTGTTACATCTCAAAAAAATCTTGGTTGCAGTCACAGATGGGCAAATCACAGACAAAAAATTATAATGTACAGCTAGATGGAAATTTAGAGGTGGACCATCTGCTAAAAGAAATCAGATTAGATGGATAGAGATGGATGGATAGAAAAATCTAGGTGGCCAGGCAGATGGAAAACTAGAGATAGACATTCAGATCCAAAGTCAGGGACGGACCAATATGAAACCCAAACATAGTCAAGGATGGACAGATGGATGTCAGGAAAGATATTTTAATAAAGGTGTGAATACTTGAACCGTATTTTAATGGAAACCATTCGAAGTGATGTGATGGTCTTGATGCACCTCTGCTATAAAATTATGAAGATATATTTCAACAATTAACGCTGGTCCTGGACTCCAAATGCCCATCGAAATGTCTTGTTTAGACTTCATGGATGACTGATTGTTACCTGATGCACCTTCAACAATGCAAAGAAAATCAATACTGAGTCTGACCACACAGAGGAGTAAGCTAAATACAGATGCTAACTATGACTTGCAACAGTCAGGGTTAAAACACGATACACAAATGCCAGCGACAGCAGAGATTAAAAGTTACCATGTACGGCGTGTCTGACAGGAGGTGCTGGCACCTGTAGTGTAGGAACACGTAAGTCATAGCATGATCGTGCCAAATCTATATGTGAGAGTCCATCACTTACTGATCTAAACAAGTACAGCTTTTCCAGACAGCTACTGCAAGTATCGGAGGAATAGCAATAATGAACCGGGAATTATGACTGAAAAAATGTGACTTCCAAATAAACAGGGCAAGTTGGTGTGTGATTTGCCATCAAGGTCATGGAATTGCTTTTTTATATCACCCTAACCTGTCAGTTGGCGGCACGGTGAGTTAGTGTGTAGCACTGTCGCCTCACAGCAAGAAGGTCCCGGGTTCAATCCCCAGGTGGGTCGATCTCGGTCCTTTCTATGCGGAGTTTGCATGTTCTCCCCGCGTGGGTTTCCTCCGGTTTCCTCCCACAGTCCAAACACATGCTACCAGGTTAATTGGAGACACTGGATCGTCGTGTAGGTTTACCCAGCCGTGTAACTGGAAACAGCTGCACGCCGGTCCCAAGCCCGGATAAATGGCGAGGGGTGGAGAAAGCAATGGCAAACTACTCCACTATCATTGCCGAAATACTTCATGGATCGACGATCCATCAAGTGACCGAGAGTCGGCTGCGACTAATCGGATAATCATCATCATCGACTTGTCAGTTATGTTTCAGTGTAGCTTCTAATTCATGGCAGACCCTTTTGTGTGTGGTTTTTAGATGACTGACCTCTTGGCTAAAGGCTACAGTTTCTGACCTTGGCAAAAGACGTCCGTGTAATTTGAAATCGCCAGCTGGGTCAGTAATAACAACAAAAGAGGAATCATGTGTCAGTCGAACCAAGTTAAATGACATTATAGGGCCACAACCAACAGATTTACCTACAATAAAGATTCATCAACACAAAAACTATATGAAGTATCCTCTATGAGATCTTTTTCTCAGAAAGCCTCTTACAATACCTCGAACTTTTGTCTGTGTAGGAATTTGTGCCCATATGGTCAAAATATGACAGCATTTAAATAGCTGGGTCCTGATGTTGATTTATTACACTTGGTAGCAGTTGATATGACTGAAACACAAGTGTTCCAATACGTTCATCTCCATAAAGTATGTAAACAAGCGCTAAATGCAACACATGCAATCTGAGGTAAATGGAAGTAATTTTCTAAGCTTGTTTATATTAGCATTTAAATTGGTAATGTGGAGGGAAAACAGAGGAAGGGCAGAAAGGCAAAATCGATGTCAGTAAGTGACAGTGATATTTAAAGAGCTGGTATTTTCGTGGTAATGCACTATTAGCATTATCTGGTTACATCCCTGTGGTTGGCTGGAGCCATTTGGGTTTTGGTCAGATTTCATGTAGCTGTCATGTCGCTTCTGCACAACTTACTCAGAGTAGAGAGAGAAAGAAGAGACGATGGGGTGGTGCTGTGGTTAGGGATGATAAGCAGGAGTACGAGGGAATAGTGTATAGTGCCTCTATTATTAGAAATGTCACCATGAATGTAAGTTTATAACGCTTTTCTGGACGCACATTGTGTCAAGCTGACTGTATGAGGTTCAGACCACAATAAGCCAAGCAACCTCTCAATTATTATTGCAAGGAAAAAAGACAAAATGGCGTACTAAGAACGTTGCTTGTGACGTCATAACTCTCACAAGCACGCTGCGTTGCCAAACGAGGTATCAATCACAGAATATCAAGTACTTTTTCATTTAAAAAAAAATCACATCACTCTAATACACATCGAACATTAATAAATAATGACCACACGTCATACCGATGCTTATTTCGATTGTAACAAAATCACAACTACATAAACAAACAAGTCCAAACAAACAAACAACTACACACACACCAAGCCATTAGGTTGCTTACCTCGTGTTGTCTTCTTCAAAACAACCCTAGAGATCAAAACTGACGTCCGTCTTGGTCCATTAGGAAAGAATCCGGTGTTTGTTTGGGCTTCTCGGTACTAATCCAGACGCGGTGGATGAAACCAGACCAGGTGTATTACGTGAACACATTGTGAAGGTGTTGAGACGCGACGTACACAAAGTTTGACGTGCAAACTGTCCAAAAACACCTCAAACAACTAGACCACTAAAGTTCTGAGACATTTGCAGAGTTTATTCCAATCTAGTACATGCATATTCAAACCACCGCCAACAAATGGAAAGCCAACTGGTTCACGAATGCACTACATCATGGATGCATAAGCTACAGGTGATGATCTATGTTTCATTTTAGTGGAATGGTTTGATGATGATGATGGTGATGATGATGATGATGATTATCCGTTTTAGTCGCAGCCAACTCTCGGTCACTTGATGGATCATCAATCATAGTGGAGTCGGCAATGATAGTGGAGTAGTTTGCCATTGCTTTCTCCACCGCTCCCCATTTATCCGGGCTTGGGACCGGCGTGCAACTGTCCCCAGTTACACGGCTGGGTAAACCTACAGGACGATTCAGCGTCTCCGATTAACCTGGTAGCACGTCTTTGGACTGTGGGAGGAAACCGGAGTACCCGGTGGAAACCCACGCGGACACGAGGAGAACAGAACGGTTTAGTGACCTTTAAATATACTACAAACCAGCATGGACTCTAGATCATCTAAGACATGGCGTGGTGATAGCAGAAAACTTGTGCAACAGGAATTAAATGTAGAAAATGTCAGTGCACAGCTAGTTATACTTACTGTTACCTCGATTACTAAACTAAAATCTAAATGTCATCATGGACAAATTTAGCTGTAACAGAAAATTCTACTTGTTATTTGTCAATAGGCTAATACCTGATGGCCAAAAATATGTGGTCAATTTTTCTACTGACTGAATTTATGGGTGTTCTTGTTTTACTACACCTGTTAAGAAGTAATATATAACTTAAAATCAATCATATGGTTTCAACTTAGTGGCTACCGCTTCGAAGATGGGCCTCTTCTATTTTACATGACTGTGCATTAAATGAGATCTATACTGACACGGATCGTCATGATTTAATCTGGAGGATCCTTGACCTTAAACATGCTGAACATCTTTGGGATGAATTGGAATATCAAAAAGCTCTTTTAAGTCAATGATCATAATTTCCCACTTATTTAAATTATGGTTTATAGCCTCTTTAAAAGAGAAGTGGCTATTTAAGCTGCAAAGCAGTCATGTGTCCACATACATTTGTCCTTATAGCGCCGCTGCAAAATGGTTTAAACTGTCATGGTCGTTTTTAATTAAAATACCACCTCTGCATACTTCACAACCATCCTGTGGGCTCGCACTGCTCATCCATCCTCCCCCTTGGACCAGAAGTGCCCTAGACCTCGTGCTTGATGTCAGTAGCGCCAGTGTTGTGCTGGAACTATCGATTCTCGGGTCCCGAGGAAGAATCTGACACTTTCTTATGGATCTGAGATAAGAGACAGACCTGCTAAAGGGTTTCTTTTACTGTCCTTTAGTGTGTAGAGGTCGCCCAGGTCCAGCAAAGAGCACTAATAACACCTCAAGGGCTTTTAGAGGCCAGGTTTATAACGAATCAACATAAAAATGCTCTGGGAAAGTGGCAGGGTCATACCAAGTCCCACGATGCTAACATGCTGGTGAATAAAATCAGCTAGCTGGGCTTCCATCATACAAATTAACATTTCCTGAAGTAGATTTCATGTTTAAAGAGTCAGATTGAAATAAATGTCACGTTTTGAGTAGCTCAGTAATCATATCATGTATGTGCTCTACAAATATAAACCGAACGTTAATGTTGGATTAAACTGGACTGTAATCAGTGTGGAACTTAGAATTCTATAATTTATTAATTAAGAAAAGGTAAAGAGTCTTTTTTTTCATTTTAGGGTTATATTTATCTATATTTACATGTCATCTGTAAATCTAGAGAACAATAGTCACAGGGTGTTGCAGTCACCAGAAGTTAACCATCTTTCATTTGCCTCAACCGTTGCAGCATCTTCTTCTAGCGATCGAGTTTCCAGCTGTCTATTTCAATATTACCGAACCTAATGGGAGTCCTCAAATAACTGTGATCAACTGTGTAGTGCTTCAGCATTCCACCACGAACCACTGAAAACTTGTGTGAAAGACTTCCAAAGGGATTCAATCCAGTCTAATGGAGAGAGACCCTTGTTAGGTCTTTTATACAGCGTTACCCTTCTTTGGTCCATCACCTGTATTTGTTCATTCCGAGAGGTATAAAATCAATCCTTCATCAGTTCAGCTTCAGTGACATTTTCACTCGGACGTCATAAATGATGAGTCAATCCTGAAATCAATACACTAATTAACTTGCTACTAAGCTGTTACAGTAAATGCACGAGTTTTCAATGTTCAAGAAACACTCTGGGTCGCAGTTGCCTGTGGTCTGGGTCCTCTCTGTGTAGTTTGCATGTTCTCCCAGTGTCCGGTCTGGAAATACTAAATTGTCCATGATGAGTTTAACATAACGCTGTGAAATAAGTAATTACCGTTGCTATCATGAATGTAACCAAATGTCATGTACCTGATTCAGGTCTTATTTCTTTATAAACCCATGATCCTTTTAATAATCATACTTACTCATCATGCAGTTACTGACAAACTGCAGTCAGAGTGGCTCCAGAAACCTCTGACAACCTACCAAGACCTTTTTTAGTCACTCCCAGATTTTTGGGAAGCGAGTTCTCAGCTTGGCGTGATTCAGATTCAAAGACGTTCTTGGCCCAGGTCATGAGACATTCTTCTGAATTGAAGAAATGTGGAGAGAACTAGAGCTGAGTACAACTGTGATCTCTTTCCTTCTCAATTTGAGTAGAGCCGACACTCACAATTCACATCCCGACACCGCATCACATATGGAGAGCAACAACAAGCACTATGTAAGTCATCCATCACCAGGGCTGGCTTCTAGCACAGAAGACAGCAGTAAACTCACAGACAGTACAGGTCTGGTGTTCAGCGCGGCAGTCTGGATTTGATCTAGATGCCTCGTTGTTGAAGGGTTCAGGATTATAAAGAGACCCAGGACATCTCTCGTCACATCCTGACAGGCTGAAATCTGGTAACCCAACGCAGATCCCAGACTCAAGGAATGACCTTGGGAAACAGGTTTACAACGAATCACTAACAGCTATGCTAGTTTCCATCAGAGGCCACTTGATGGACTTCACTTAACACTCTGATGGAGCTGTGCAAAAGCAGGAAGTAATAGAGCACAGCCCGCGGTGACACTCCACTGTTTACCGCGGGATCTCCGGCGGGAAATCAGCAGCCTGGTTCAATTCTGTCCGTCTCGGCATCTCCGGAGCTGCTGTTATTTTTTTGTAACAAAGTGCAGGCTGACCTTTCAACACACAGCGTCCCTCGGAGAGAGTCGAAGTGGAACTCCCCGGCGATGGACAAAGGAATGACCTACTGCTGTACACACTTAAACTTCTGTGTGTGTGTGTGTGTGTGTGTGTGTGTGTTATTTTTACAATGCAGACTGTCACTCTGCTCTCTAAACCATCCGGCTTTGCTTTACTCCACTTCCCTCAGTCACACAGACGACACGCTGGTTGCATAAATAACAGATTCTTTAAAATATCACAACTTTTCTAGTAGTCGGACCACCCATGGAGCCATGAGGAAGTATCTCACCCTCCCGATTTCTTCAAGTTCTGCAGACGTGTCAGACTAAATGGTTTCAGTTCAGACTATTACAAAAAAACCACATAAGATGTATTTATTTCCTTAATATCACTGAAAGTCTGAAGCTCAACTCCAGGGACGCTGTACAATGGCTAACCATGTACTCTGACTCCAGCCTCCAAAAAGATCAGTGTAATACCGAGTCATTATGATCTCACAGTGTGTAAGAAATCACAGATGTCTGTCTGGTCTAAATGAAAACAAAAATGAGAAGTGACGAGGGGTGTAATGATACAACAATCACATAAATGATTAGAATAATAAGAGCGTAAAACCAAGAAGAACAAAAAAATAAATCAGCAAACAACATGAATTGTTCTGTAGTTATACATACATACATACAGTGGGGCAATATATATGAGTGTGTGTGTGTGGGGGGGGTGATAAGCTAAAAAATACTGTGCCCTGCCATTGTATTCTGATAGAAACTATATTATGCCCCTGGACCATGTTTTTGCTACTACGTATCTTGCATTTTCATTGATTGTAGTTCGACACTCTTCACCGGACTAGAAATGTCAAAACCTAGACATTAAGCAATCCCCGACCAGTTGACCCAGGCAGTGATCTAGGCATAAACACCAGGAGGACAGGACATCTAAAGAGCGTCAGTTTATTTTATAAAAAGATCATTTATTTCAAAGTTTTCTGCTCCGTAGATTGAAGCACATAATAAAGCAACAGTACAATGTTCATAAAATATAAGTGTGATGCTGTAACAGTTTCTTACATGTTCGAAATACTGATATCCATATGTATACTAAAATAAGAACTTTTAAAATTGTACAAATAGGTACCATAAAATCGACATTTAGAAATTAGCCGTTCTTCTGCTCGCCGCGACAGGACAGATTGCTATTTTCTTTCGGTTGTGAATAAAATACGTCAAATGAAATGCAAATAAAAAAAACTCAAAACCTCCCCTCGGTAAATTAGAAAATAGACACAAAAATAATAATAATCATAATTATATCAACATAAAATAATAATCAGAATAATAATTAATGGTAATAAAAAGACGTACGGTCCGTGAACCGTTTCGATCCTCAGGAGACACGTTGCACGTTCGTACTGTACACAGGTTATATGGGGTTAAGTTCTGCGTCACGATAGAAAAGAAACGCACCACGTTACGGGAGTGTCCGTGATTTAAGGCGATTTCTGAGCTCATGTCTTTTTCCGTTGGATGTTTCTTGTTTTTTTCGTGTACTAGATCTGATCTGCCTCGACTGGATCAAGAAGAGTCCGATGAAAAAAAAAATACTAAGAATTAAAAAAAAAAATTACAAAATTTTGGGTTGCTCCTCCCGGCCTGATGGGGGCGCTCCTCGATAGGAATACATTTGAATGAGCTGATTTCCTCTGTGTTGTTTATAAGGCAACTGTTTTTTTCTTCCTGCATGAGCTCGTTCACAGTATCAGCAAAACATAATGCAGAATGAGTGACGTCCCCGATGGGTGAATACTTCCGATCATCCTAGAGGTCTCTGGTTAAATTCTTCCTACATTTTTTCTTCCTTCATCTCTTACGACACTTACGTCGTCTGGTCCGATTCAGTCACGCCTAGAGAAATAAATCCCTTGTTTGTCGTATACAGTTTGTATACTGAAAGAAACTGATCTAAAAAATGGAATTGCTTATAGTAAACTTCACACAGCACATGTCGTTAGTGGAAGTGACGAAAAAAAAGGGAGGTGTTCATCTGGGGAAGTCTCGGAGATGGATGTGATTCTTTGTTAAGAGTTGTCGTCGGCCAAGTCTTTGGTGCCGTACAGGTCGGCCAGTTTTTTGAAACGCGGCCCCCAGTTCTGGAGGTAGTCATAGTCCAGGTCGGAATCGGTGGTTACCGATTCCAGTGAGCTGAGTGACCCGGCGACGGAGCCCCTCCCCTCATAGCCGTACACCTGGATGGAGTCATAGGGCGGCGCTGTGGGGTCGTTGTCGGCATCACACACCCGTGTCTTGATGAAGTCGTCCACGTCCACCCCGTTGCCGGCGGGTCTCAGGCCGGCCCGGATGCTGTAGCTGAGCTCGGGTTTCATGTCCTTGCGAGGAAGGAAGCCGTTGGCGCCGTCGGGGTTCTGCAGGGTGGCGATGTCGAAGGCCTCGGTGTCTTCCTCGCCGCCGCCCTCGTCGTCGTACGTGATGATGTTCTCACGGATATCCTCCTCCTCGAAGACGATCAGGGGCTCCTTCTTTTGGCGCCGCAGGGCAACAAAGAGTACCACGATCGCTGCAGAAAGACAAGGGTTCAGTCTGGCATGGAAGCTCTTGTGAGGAATGCAGCTTAAAGTATGTGGACACCCTGAATACATACTGATTTTAAAAGACTTTAAAAGACTCAAGCCTAAAGACTCGTGACTCAGACTCTAGGCTAAAGACTTGTTACTTGACTCATGGCTTTTGTATAAAGACTTGTGACTAGACTGACTCTAGCCTAAAGACTTGTGCCTCTGACTCTAGTCTAAAGACTTGTGGCTCCAACTCTAGTCTAAAGAGTCGTGATTCAGACTCTAGCCTAAAGACTTGTGACTCTAACTCTAGCCTAAAGACTAATGGCTCCTACTCTAGTCTAAAGAGTCGTGATTTAGACTCTAGCCTAAAGACTTGTGACTCTGACTCTCACTTGAAGAGTCGTGATTCAGACTCTAGTCTAAAAACTTGTGCCTCATATTCTAGCCTAAAGACTCGTGAATTGACTTGGACTCTAGAATAAAGACCTGTGACTCTGACTCTCGCCTAAAGACTTGCGGCTCAGACTCTACCCTGAACCCCCTCAATCATTGAGACCTGGCTTACCCAGCAGGATGACAATGCAGGCAAGGATGGCAATGAGGGCGCCCGTGCTCAGACCCGCCGGCAGGACGAACGGCTCCACATTACAGGACAGGATGGTCTGCTTGGCGTCGCAGCTGCACACTCGGATCAGAAGGGTGTTGGTGGAGCTCAGAGGGGGCACCCCGTTATCGCTGATCTCGATGGGGAGAGCGTAGATGTCCTGGGTCATCCTGCTGAACCCCTTACGCATCACCACCACCGTGGCTGTGCTGTCTGCGGAATTAGAGAAGAATGCGAGTTCATACACACATCGAACACCAGAGCTGGGATCTGGAAGACATTGTATCGAGTCTCAGCTCTGCCTTGCCGAATAAGACTGAGCGCTACATGAACAAAGATTGGCCTGTTGTTCACACAGAGGCGGGACTAACCCGGATAGAGTTACTCTGCTGGCTGACGGAGAAAAGCGTCTCTGGGTGTGTTTCTACATACACAGTGCTGATTTGCATTGGTACTCGTCAACAAAAAAGGCGGGTGCATGAATGCATACGGCCGCTATCTAGGTGTCACAGGGACGTGAATTAGCTTTGTTCTCTTCAATCAGGGCTGTGGACAGCAACAAGTGAGGAGAATAGCACAATTGGGAATAACTGGATGTGCTAAAATCTGGAGGAAAATGGGAGAAAATGCATAAAACAATCAAAATAAATCCAGGAACTGTGGAACTGTACTACTAAAATTGAACAAAGATCTTCCAAAGATCTTTCCTCACTGGCTGTTTTGGTGAAGGCAGATGTAGGATCTGCCCAATAGGAAGCTCTCAAGTCTCTTATTAGTGTTAATTTTTCTCTCTTTTGGAGCCCCTGAAACCCCTGAGACCATGCCCACCAGGATAAAAAAGTGATTAGGTGATCAGAGCGTCGACGGGCACCGTTATCAGTTCTGTCCCGCCGGGCTGAGGAAGGAACTGGAGGGGTGCCAGCACACTCTCCACAAGCGCAAGGTCACACCTCAGGTCGGAGGAGAGACGGAGCAAGTTCATTCGGGGGGCCACAGCTCGGTGATTTTCTCTCCCAGCGGCCCCTAATGAGACTCTGTCAGTGTTCGAACAGCGTGACATAGAGTCAGCACTTCATCACTCTGACGCTATCTATTAGCGCCGGCTGTAATGTTCCCTGCGTGAAATTACCATGGGTGGCGTAAAAGTACAGACTCGTCGCACCTGGAGCCAAAATCGATCCGCCGGGTCTCCGTTCTATTATACTGAAGCCATTTCGGGCTAATGTCTTGAATTGAGTTTGAAACGTGGAACCCAATTTCTCTTCTGTCATCATTAGGATGATTATTATTATTATTCTTGACGCCCATGACGCGGGGAGATTCTGTATTTCTAGAGAAGCACATTTTGGCTCTGAAAGAGAGGATTATTTCACAAGAGGACGGCTCAGTGGTTTGAGACGTGACATTATGCCGCACTGAAATAGACCTGTGTTCACCAGGGACGCTCACTGACATGAGGCGGCTATTGATGGGTGGTGCTATTTGCAGAGACTTTTATTTAAATTATGTGTATTTTTACTTATAAGCTTTATTGCAATAACAAACATTACATTATTTTTACAGTTAATATTTTTTAAATAATATTTATATTTTGTTTTGCAATTACTATTGTTATTTTTAATATTACTATTATCTTTTATTTTTATTATCTATTATTATTATTCTTTTGTAGCTTATTATTGTTAGGCTATTATTAGCAGTCATCAAACTTAAATTATAATATAAATATTAATAAAAATACTACTACTAATAATAATATTAATGTTAATTAAATTAATATTATCAATATTAATGTTAGGCAATTATTACTAGCAGTCATATGAAAATAATAATTATTATTATTATTTGCATTATTATCATACTAACATTTTTATTATTTAATATTATTACAATGATTTAACTGCTGTGACCCAAGATAATAAAGCTAATCATAACAAAAAGAAGAAAAAAGTAATAAAAATTAGTTGAGGTGTAAAGAAAAGCATGAAAGCATATGTAGAGACTTTCTGCAACACCATCTAACTGATCCTAATAAAATCTGCACTGGCCTTCATTAACTTTAACTGATAACACAAAGTTGGGCGTCTGTGCCAGGCGGGTTGGCCTCATAATGAAGGGTGAGATAACCGAGAGCACAGCTCTTTTAAAAAAAACCCCACAAACTCTTGTCCGTCCCTGAAAGGCGGCCGATAACGGCAGTCAATCGGAGCGCTTGGATCGATCTGGCTCTGGTAGAGCTGACGTGTGGGTGAAAAGCGGCGCTCTTCAGTCTCATTAAATCAAATGAAACAGAAGAGTGAGTCTCATCTCGGGTCCTTTCTCTCTCATCCTCCTCCTCCGTTCAGACCCTCCACAGCCACATGAAAGGGATTTATCTTTCATTTTCAAATATCCATTTAAACTGCAATTATCGCTCTTTTCTCCTCCGCTAATAGGACTTTTATATCTTGTAGAGCTCATCACATGATTAAACAGGAATGCTGACGGGTTGCGACTTGACCTCTTGCTGTAGAAGCTTTGAGAAAGTTGGAATAACTGCAAAGTTTTAGAACTTTAGAAGGTTTAGGACTACACATACTTGTTATTATTTACTATTATTATTACTATAACTATTATTATTACTTTATTATTGTTAAAATGGACTACACTCAGAATTATTATTATTTACTATTTTATAATTAACATTTTTTTTGACTATTCTCTTAATCTCTACACTTATCATAGTTGTTATCATCATCATTGTTATTATTAAAATTTATTTTGATTACTTTTAATATCAATACTTCTAATATTAATATTAAAGGGGACATGTTATGCCAAACTCACTTTTAGCCTGCTTTTGTATTTCCACTTGGGTCTCTATTGATCATTTCAACCCACAGATGTCAAAATATATAAATTATGGTTTTATTTATTTATTTATTTATTTTATTATTATTATTACTGTTAATATTTTTACTATATTTTTATATAATACCAGACTTGTATTTAAACCATATTTTATGACGTTTTTTTAATAATAGTTTTTCAGACGAGGACCAGATTATTTTCTTTTCTTATGTAACCCTCCTATTATTATCCAGGCTTGGGACCTGCAGTGAGAGCGCACAGATAAGTGCATCTCCCGCTGGCTCGGCTGTTCAGCCACGTTCCCCCCGGGGTCCCTGGCATGAGTGTTCCCCAATCCTGGCACAGTTAGTGAGGACAGAGAACATCTGGGTCTCTGCCGTTTTCATCCAGCGCATCCCAAAACTCTGAAGCTATTAGAGACCGGTACACAGGGTGTGACGGCACAGACGAAACAGGATCAGTTCCAAAAGGGTTGAGCAGAGGCCGCGGCGGGGCCGAACTCACCTCTGTTGTCCTTCAGAGAGAAGTTGTGGTTGCCTGCCACTCTTGGAGACAGACTGAAGTGGAAATGCTGCCGGTGTGCCATCTCGTCCTTGTCCACCGCGCTCAGTGTCTTTATGGCCTGCAGGATCCACATATCACAACATCATGAATAATATCACTCCAGTCCAGATGCTACAGGACTGTAATTCGAGTATCAGAATTCATATGTCCTTCTCATTTGTGTTTGTGGTTTATAAATAAGACCGGTATTTGATTTGTTAGCATCGCATTAGCATCAGGGTTCGATTTACGAGCTGTGCTATACGCCGCCCGGGTGTCTACAAGCAGACATGATTGGCTAGTCTGAACATCAGTGTCAGTCCTGACTGGGGAATCCGGACCCACCATGGATTCCGGATGCTGGATTTTAATCTATGCCAATACTTTTGTTGCACCCATGTGCTAGCCAAGGAGATCTGAGACAATCACAAGTTCTCTTTGATTGTCTTTATACCTCAGAGAGATCAACACTAAAAACTGCAAGCGCCGGTAGAGGACGAAAACATTTTTTCCCGACCTCTTGTGTTTGTTTCGACAAACAGTAAATGATTAATCGTACATTCTGTGTGGCTAGGAGTTCCTCTGTGAGTCTGATGGTGGCGCTGTAGTGCAGCCTTATTGTACCTTTATGATTTTTGCATACAAAAAATCTGTGCGTTTGGTTCATGCTAAATTCACTATTACATTCACATTGCGCATGGTAGTTGTTAATTATTATACATTGTACAGATAATTTTCCCTTTTTGGCATATGGTAGATAATAAATGGGCGGCACGGTGGCTTAGTGTGTAGCTGGGTCCTGGGTTCAATCCCCGGGTGGGGCGATCTCGGTCCTTTCTGTGCGGACTTTGCATGTTCTCCCCGTGTTCGCGTGGGTTTCCTCCGGGTACTCCGGTTTCCTCCCACAGTCCAATGACATGCTACCAGGTTTATTGGAGACACTGGATCGTCCTGTAGGTTTACCCAGCCGTGTAACTGGAAACAGCTGCATGCTGGTCCCAAGCCCGGATAAATGGGGAGGGGTGGAGAAAGCAATGGCAAACTA
>JAYDZG010000030.1:343531-359008 GCA_034509265.1 Microcambeva bendego
CAAACATATGGACATTCCACTGTGTGTGTGTGTGTGTGTGTGTGTGTTTACCGCATAGTATTTGGTAATAGATGATATACACTGTGTGTGTGTGTGCCATGTGGTATTTTGTCCTAGACAATTCAGGCTGTTTGTGTATGTGTATGTGTGTGTGTGTGTGGGTGTGTTAACCATGTGTATTTTGTGGTACATGACAGTGTCTGTGTATGTGTGTGTTAACCACGTGGTATTTGTTACTATAAGACTGTGTGTGTGGTATTTGGTACCCAAGGACGTTTGCACATTTACCAATCAGGTTATTCCTTAACAAAAGCGCCTTCTTGGTGCAACTACCACACACACACACACACACACACACACACACACACACACACACACAGAGTCTATGCATCTACTATTCTAATTATCATTACCATATACCACAGTGTGTGGTTGTGTGTGTTATTGATCCATTGCTTAATTCTCATCATTTTCTTTATTTATCGACCATTTTCTTGTTTACACTTCCTATCGCGGCGTTTGGCAGCAGCCCCATTAGAAACCGCCCAAAAGAGAGATCCATCAGTAATTACGTCTGCCTGCCGCCCTGATCGAAGGCATACAAGAAAACAAATGTTGGAATCATGTTAAACCCGATGTGCCAGCCTGAGGGGTCTGAGACAAAGACGTGTGACTCAGGTTTCACTCATTTATACTTTTGTAATGCCACTGTTTACCAACACTGATCAATCATGGACAATCAGAATACAGAGAATCATTCTGTAGTTACCCTGTGGTCTGGTGCCACCCTGAAACACAGAGTGCACCGATCCATCTCAAGGCATCACACATTGACCCAGCTATGAGTGATTACATGATTAGTAATCTGAAGGATGCCAATTCAAGCCCCAACACTGCTAGGTTGCTGCTGTTGGGCCCTTAAGCAAGGCCCTTAACTCTCCGACTTGCTCAGACTGTATAATGTAACTGCACTGTAAGTTGCTTTGGATAAAGGGAATGCTAAATGTGGGAACTGGAAATGTAATGGAAATGGAAGTTGAAGGAACACGGAGAACCCTCAAAGAAACTTTTCACAGGTCACCCCATCCACCCAAATATAATGTGTTTTATCAGCACCGAGGACACTACAGTGGTCTAGTACCAAATACCACATGCTTAACACACACACACACACACACACACACACACACAGTATTCTAGTACCAAATACCCCGTGGTTAACACACACACACACACACAGTATTCTAGTACCAAGTACCACGTGCTTAACACACACACACACAAACACACACACATACACACAGTATTCTAGTACCAAATACCCCATGGTTAACACACACACACAGTCTTCTAGTACCAAGTACCATGTGCTTAACACACACACACACACACACAGTCTTCTAGTACCAAGTACCACGTGCTTAACACACATATATATATATACACAGTATTATAGTACCAAGTACCATGTGGTTAACTCACACACAGTATTCTAGTACCAAGTACCACGTGCTTAACACACACACGCACACACATATATATACACAGTATTATAGTACCAAGTACCACGTGCTTAATACACACACACACACAGTCTTCTAGTACCAAATACTATGTGGTTAACACTCTCACACACACAGTCGTAAGTTATCTAGTACAAAAACTATATGGCAAACACACAGATACAGAGTTAACTAACAAACATTCACTAGCTCCCTCTGCACTGGCACAAAGGGCCAATTTACACCCGACGCATTTCTGGATTGTTTTTTTCTGGGCACGCGAGACATGTCACATCAAAACAAGAGTTCTAATTAAAAGTTCTGCTTACAACTTATTATCAGGAACTTCTCAGAACTTATGAGAACGTGGGGGTTCAGGACGTCTGGAACATATGGTGTTCCGGATAAATAATAAAATAGTAAAAGTCGGGTCCAAATCCTACCATACATCCTCCACCACACTTCACAGCTGTCACTATGTAATTGGATTTAATATCCTCTTTAATGAAGCCCTTAACCCTAAAAGGCTTGGACTGCATACATTTTGATGTCACAGTGCGGTGTGATGACAATGTTCTGGACACACCGTGACCCTGATCTAGGTCCAGGTATAAACAGGGCATGACAAGAACCTCTGTGATGTACGGCAGACTCTGGACCCACTGTGACCCTGCTCCAGGTCTAGGTGTAATCCAGGTCGGGGTATAGACAGGGTGTGATGGGATCCTGTATGGTGTATGCCAGATTCTGGACCCACCGTGATCCTGATCGGGGTAATTATTTGAATAATCTCATTGACTCATTATATCTACTTTATGCTTTGCTACTTTTCCTTCTCCAGGTATAAATAGTGCGTGACGGTGTCCTCGCTTCGGCTCTTTGTTATTTTGGCACCTAATATCTGATAGCTAATATCATAGGCGCTAACGGCGAGCATGCTGCTCTTAATATTCCGCCGGCACGGGCCGACAGCAAGTTAAAACAGAATCGTTGATTAAAACCCGTCCAATTCCAGCCAGTAATTTCAGCTTTAATTTACAGAAGCTTCCAGAAGCAAAAGGTGATGATTTCCCAAGAGGTCCATCAGCTAACCGCCGCCGCCGCTCAGAAGCATTGTCTAGTTCTACGAGAGAACAAAAGACGAAAGAAAAAAAACAAAGGGATGCGGACTGACCTTGCACGCTGTCCGAAAAGTTGCATTATACATCGTGGGTGTGTTTGAAAACGTAGTAAGCTGCCTCCCTTTCTGTCTACCTAGTGAGCACTCTATTAAGTCATCGCCTTATTTATTAACATTTGAAAACACCTCAGTTTTTCACCCCACATCTGCCATGTATCCGATGCTGACTCGTTCTACGCTGAATAAACAAGATTATAAGGCATGTAGAATTTGGAACAGCCGCTTTCTCTTGAGCGTGTGCAGGATGATGTTAAGTGCTGCCTAGGTAGACAGATGCGAATGTTTTTGAACACCCCGTGTGTTAAAAAATAGCTCATCCAAGAACCCAACTGCATTACGCTTCCTCTGTACTGTTCCTGGCTCTGGTTCAGGAGAGCCGTGTTTGACGCACCCCTCAACACGTGCGCTGTATAACTGCAGGTTCAGGTGAATTTATATGTGAATCTGCTGCATTTCCATTGATCAGCTGGTAGAGGTCGTAAATGCAAGCCCATGAGGAACCCCCTACGGCATGCTCGCTGTTCGAGATGTCAGCTCTGGTGTGCTAGCGTGGGCGCCCCTGGTTTCGTCTTTTGACGAGACTCCTGCATACATCTGTTGGATTTTGTACCAGTCCCGTATCAGATGTGTTTTTTTATACTTCCTCTTTTTTTCTGACCGACTCTCGCGCCCAGACGCATTTGCACTTTCTCTTCACGCTCCGTAAACACCAACACGCAAAGTGTGGGAACACGTGAACACACTCAACGGGTTCAGTATTCAAAACTATGTAAACATTCACCCATCAGCACACACACAAGAACAATCATCCTTTCATACACAGACAAGAGGTGTCTAGTTACTTCCTGAATCCATCATGTATCACTTTTTATATCGGTCTGATGAAGGAACAGACTACAAAAGATGACGAGTGAAAAGTTTTCACAATGTAAAGAGTGACATACATCAAACACAGAGGTTGACACACTTTGTATAGCAACCCTCCCGTCTGAGGTGGTGGGGGTGGAGGAGCGGTGTGTTTTATTTTTGCCAAAATGCCCCTAAAAACTTATAGAAACCAAATTCATTTTAAAATGAATGTGTGTTTGTTTACCCTCTGTGTTTCCATTAAACTCAGTGTTAGGTCAGGTCACATGATCTCTCACCTTTTTCAGTTTGATGACGGCTTCATGGGTTTCGGAGTCTTTGCTGATCTCAAAGGCATTCAGGCCGTCTCCCTCCAGCAAGGTGTAGTCCACCAGCCCGTTCTCTCCCAAGTCTGAGTCCTTGGCTTTCAAGCGACCCACCTCCTCTCCTGGTACCTTATCCTCTGACACTGACATGGAATACACACCTGCAGACCACGCACACACGCACACACACACACACACCCTGATGTTTAACCACAAACCAGTACCAGCTATCATGCAGCTCCATACTCTGACTTGTTAAGCTAGCTCTGTACACAAGCTCTGTTTGTTAATGATACTATAAATGTTTTTGTGTAATAATTATAAACAGTAAAATAATAGAAATAATAATAAAAAAATTAAGCAATAATGATAATAAAATAACAAATAATAGTAATAATAAAAAAATATTAATGTTAGGAATGATAATAATAATAAAATAAATAATAATTACAATAAAATAATAACAATTAGAATAATAGAAATTATATCAATAATAATAATTTCTATGACTATTATTTTTGTTTTATATTATTATTGTTACACTCATGATAAAAACCTTAATAATGATAATACAATAATAATCTTTATAATAATCTTAATAATCATAATAATAATAACATTAATATTAATAATAGCAATTAATAATATTAAAATAGCAAATATTATTATTCTAAAAAAGCACAAATAAAAGCAATAATAATTATTGCTACTAATTATTAACGTTTATTATTTTTTTCTTCCTATTTTTATTGTTAAAATATTTTTTCAGTAATTCCCATGATCTGTAATAGAGGAACCCATGCTTCATGCAGACAGTGGCAGCAGTGGATGAAGGATGAAGAGCCTCCCTCACTAAATTGCTCCCGTTTGTAGTAAATAATAGAGTTTTTCTGGGATTTTACCAGCTATAATGAATGGACATTAATTATACATGCTGCGTTTGAAGTGAGAACATATCGATTTTATATGAAAATGAAAAGTTACACTCTCAGTCTTTAGTGATTCCACCCCGATGGAGAGATTACAAGAATGAATTTCATTTTTACCCCCCAATTATTTGAAATGGGACTCGGACGCGGCAGCTCTTTCTCCAGGACTTCCTGATGATTCGCTTGTGCGGCTTCATTCAGCGGCTGAATGTGGAGCTGTAACGTTAATAAGATCCCAGATGCTCCGGAGCGCTCGATGATGCTCTGATTACTACAGAGGGAGCTACACAGACCGACAGACCAACAATTACTCTTTATCAGATTCCCAGCCGGCGGCGGGATTGAAGAGCCGATCTTACGTGTGTAAGGTGAATGAATTAGTGTTCCTCCACTCACAGTCAGAACCCGGCGTGTTCATAAAGACACCCCCGGTTCTAATCCAGTCTTTTCATTGAGCCACGTACAGCAGTGTGTGTGTGTGTGTGTGTGTGTGCTCTGAACAGAGACGGCTGTTGTGTTTGGAACACAGCCCAGTCAATTAAGAAACTGAAAACCGCAAACGCACCTCCTCGGGATAAAAACACTCCACTACATTTTCTCCATTTTTTACCCCACTAAAAAGAAGCAAACAAATTGGAATAAGATTCATGATGCACAGATGCTACTCATCTGCAAACCTCTAGGGATGCAAAAAAAAGGAAGCACCAAAGCCAAGTATCTCTCATTACGACCATATTCTCAAATAGCCATTAAGAAGTATCTTCATCGGTCATAATTTCTTAATGTTTAACCATAAAGCGTGACCATAATATAAATACATCTTTATATTTATTCATATTATGCCACGTCAAGTCACAAAGCTTCATTTCTTTGTGATGGTTGGCTGCACAGGTAAGTCAGCTTTCTGATAAAACATCCTCAACATTTGGTTGTGGTTGTGTGAACTTTTGGTTCTTTATTATCTCCAGACATTGTGGTGAGAACGTTTGGTTCTTCATACTCATCCGGATCAAAACGGAGAGGAACATAATGAATGTTTGGTCTTCCATTCTTCTCCAGACATGAGAGGAGAGGAACACAGTTAACGTTTGGTTCTTCATTCTTCTCCAGATCTAACGGTGAGATGAAGATGGTGAATGTTGGGTTCCTTGTTTTTATCCAGATAATGAGGGGACAGGAACATTGTGAACATTAGGTGAACATTGGGTTCTTCGTTCTTCTCCAGACCATGTGGAGAGAGAAATGTGGTGAACGTTTGGTTCCTCGTGTTCGCCAGATTAAGAAGTTAGAGGAACATCGCTCTCCCAACTGTGAGATGAGAGGAACATTGTCGAACATTTGGTGAGTGGAACATGCTTAACCCCAGACTGTGGGGTGAAAGGAACATGGTGAACATTTGTTTCCTCATTCTTTTACAGACCGTGGTGTGAGAGGAAAATGGTACACATTTCATTCTCTGTTTAATTCTTTATTTGTCTGAGGAAGACCTTTAGGCAATGCTTTTGGTGAAGGAACCAAATTGTGACCCTGACCAGGATGAAGTGGGCGGTGAAAAGGAAATAAAATAAATAAAACCTTCATGATTCATGGTTGAGCTAGAACAGAGCTCAGCCTGAGGAAGGATTGCTCAGCTGCTTCACACACCTGCGTGTGTGTGTGTGTGTGTGTGTGTGTGTGTGTGTGTGTGTGTGTGTGTGTGTGTGACACACCTGCCTGAGGCGAGGCCTGAGCTGGGGGGAGCGTATGGTTCCCCTCACCGTCTTTCCAAAGCCAAAGGCTTCAGCTGCTCTTACAAAAATAACTCAACACCAGAAAAAAGCTGAAGTGTGTGAAACAGTGTGCCGTCTTCCATCAGGAAAACAAAACTACGCCTGCAAAGCTCAGACCAAACAGCTTCTTCTGTCCGCCTGATCCAAGCTTTTCTCTGAAGCTAAACGCTAAGCTAATTAAAGAATTCCTGTTCCAAACCACACACATGTGAGCTCAACAACAACACAAAGCACGTTCCACCATGTATCAAAACCTTTTATCATTTATTTTCCCTTCTGTGATCACGAGAAGCCCAAAGCATCAAAGTCGTGGTGCGCTATGTGGCCAAAAGTATCAGGACGCCCTTCTTAGGACTGAATTCATGCCTTTCAGCCACAACACTCGGTCTCAACGGCTTTGGGATGAATCAGAACACCAACACTGGCCCCCAACCATTCAGATACATATGGGGTCAACTTTGGACTGACCAGGACATGGGATGTCAAACAAGCTCATGTTCATTTGTCCAAGTACTTCAGACAGTGTGCCTGGTTGGCTGATAGCACCGTGTATGTTTGAACCCGGATCTCAGAGATGGTCATGGTTTTACATTCCTCTTCAAACCCTGAGGTGAATGTAAAGTCTCCAGACCATGTTATGAGAGAAACTTGGTGAATGTGTGGTGGACGTCTGGTTCTTCATGTCCTCCAGGAGGAATGTGGTGAACATTTGGTTCTTTTAGTTCTCCAGACTGTGAGGAACATATTTGCTTTTCTACACACCATGAGGTTAAAGGAACATTAGTTGAGGTGAGTGTTTGATTCTTTCTTCTTCTCTAGACTGTGAGGTGAGAGGAACGTGGTGAATGTTTGGTGGACGTCTGGTTCTTCTTGTCCTCCAGATTAAGAGATGAGAGGAATGTGGTGAACATTTGGTTCTTCTTGTTCTCCAGACCATGAGGTGAGAGGAACATGGTAAATGTTTGCATCGTCATGTTCTCTAGACCGTGAGGTGAGAGGAATGTGGTAAACGTTTGTTGGACGAATGTGCTCAATGCTTGGTTCATCATGTTTTTCTGCAGACCATGAGGTTAGAGGAACGCAGTGTTTGGTTCTTCCTTCTCTAGACTGTGAGGTGAGAGGTTGATGTGGTGAAGGTTAGGTTTTTCAGTCAGTGCAAGAAGAACAGTGTGTGCTGATGCTTTGATACCACTGGAGGTTCGAGATGTTATTTCAGGTGTTTTATAGTCAATACAGTTCTTCTAGCTGCAGGAAACTACTGGTACAGTGGGATGTTTTTAGCACACTGTATCTCATCCCACACACACACACACACACACACACTGATTTCTTTGTGCTGATTTTGAGCAGAGGGACTCTGTGGCCAAACCTCAGGCAGATTTATTGAAGTGATTTCAGCAACAAAGCAACGATAACATCTCTGTGCTTAGTGTGCAGTTACACACACACACACACACACAATTCCGGCTTTTGCATACCTGAACAGCTGAGAAAATTCATATCCTTAATTAAAACTTTTATCACAAGTGTGCTCGAGTATAGCAGAGGTATATTCCAGGTTTTAAATCTCAAGCTGTGCTATCAACCATCCTGCACCCTCATTCAGACATTATAAACTATACACTACATGTATAGTGTATAATATATACAGGCACACCTGACTTATTTTAATAATCAAATTCACACGCTCTGACCTCAACCTCATTCAACATCCCAACAGCTCTGGGATGAAACATCACCTGACCAATCAGCACCCGGCCATATAAATGTTTTGGCCAAAGGTCATCAGACCCCAATCTTCTTTCTATACCTAGGTTTAGGTTGTCCACCATGGGCGGCAGATCTTTCAGTGTTGCTGTGCAAGCCCTCTGGAACTCTCTGCCCTCGACAACTCCTCTCTTTTCACAACACTTCTTCTTCTTTTTTGTGATCTTATATGTTGAACCTATTTCACTCACTATTGTATTTTTTACTGTTGTTTTCTAGTATTGTTCAATCTTCCTTGAGTTTAGTGAAAGGCACTATATAAATCTAAATAATAATAATAAGTATTATTAATTCCCATACACAGACACACTCCAATGTCTCGTTGTTGTTGTTCTAGCTGAACGTCTAACACTTTAATACCACATGCTTTTTTTGACCACGTCGTGTTTCTGATGAAATGCTCACCTTGTGAAAATTTGGGAGGGTTGTCGTTGACGTCCGTCAGAGTGATTTTGACCTGCGTGGTCCCAGACAGACCGCCCATGTGACCTCCCATGTCTTTGGCCTGAATGACAACGTCGTACTCCTGCTTCGCCTCGCGGTCCATGCTGGGCAGAGCCGTCCGAATGATGCCTGGTCGAAACGCATACGCAAACACACACACATTATGATGCGGCTTCATCTCCAAAATCATCTGATGTTCCGATGGTGGTGCCACAGTTTGAAAGGGGTTTGTTGGACTTTAGTACTGACAGTGTGCAGTCTAAGCAATCAAGAAAAAAGGGCCTTACTTAAGGGCCCGACAGTGGCAACCCAGCAGCAATGTGGCTTGAACAGGCAACCATTGGGTTACTGGTCCAGTCCCTTAACCACTAGGCTACAGCTGTCAAACAAACTGTCAAAATGACACCAGTTCCTCACAGGACCTCAATCCTTCAGACAGAGCCAGTAACACATGGATGACACACTGCACACAACTAAAAACTATTGTCATAAAGGATGGCGGTTGTAGAAAAGTCATTTGTTTTTTAAATTAAACCCTCTTAGTTTTTAAAGATATGATCTTGACAGGGATATTTATTTGTTTTTATATGCTGGATACATACCTGTATGTGGCTCCACAGAGAAATAGGGCTGGCCCTGCAGGATGCTGTACACCAGCCTGGCACTGTTTCCATACGTCGGATCATCGGCGTCCGTGGCTGTAACCTGTATCACTGAAGTTCCTGGGAAGAATGAGCAAAGAAGAACGTTTGATCTCTTACTTATGTAGGTTCGGAACAGGTAGTCCTGGGCTGTTTTTGTAGGCAAGGATTCATCCCTGATGAGTAAGGACAGGTTTAAGATAACTTTATGGGTCCCCTTGGGGAAGTTAATTCATTTTTATATATATTTCTTTGGTATTATTTTTTTCATTTATTCCTATTATTACAATAATTTTATTTAAGTTCAGTTCAGTTCAGTTAATTTTCTTTAATCCTTTATCCTATTAGGGTATGTAGGGGTGCTAGAGCCTATCTCAGCTCTTCAACGGGCGCAAGGCACATGGTTGGCACACAAACACCCTGGATGGGGCGTCAGTCCATTTTAGGTACCTACAGGACAATTCAGTTTCTCCGATCAACCTGGTCTTTGGACTGTGGGAGGAAACCAGAGTACCTGGAGGAAACCCACACAAGCACGGGGAGAACATGCAAACTACACACAGAAAGGGCCTATATCACCCCACCCAGGAATCGAACCTATTCTGTTTAAGTGTTAATTATTATTTTTATAGTTATTATTATTATTATTATTATTATTATTATTATTATTGTTATTATTATTATTATTTAGTATTATATAATTTTATGTTAATATTATTATTATTACTAATATTATTATTTCCACTATTATTAAAATATATATGTAAATTTTTACTACCATTTTATTTTGTTATAATTAATATTATGGGGGCGCATTGCTCTATTACACTAGCAGCCGGCCGGCAAACTATTGGCTGTGATGGCTGATACAGAACCTGCATACTTCAGACCTGCGAGGAATTATTAACAAACAAATAAGAAAATGCCTTTTTAAATAAAAAATAAAAACAGCTCATAGTGATTCGGTGTGATTAGGTGAATCCAGACGGGTTGTTTTTTAGGTTCGTGGGTGTGAAAGTGATTAATTATGAGCCTTTTCTGAATTCTGAACTTCCTGAAATTGCTTGCCAACGACTTTGCAATCGACTGATGAGCAACATCTACCACCATGGCCCATCGTGCCAGCGCCTCCGCAATTGACCCGGCACGAACAGCCCCCTAAAGGGGGGTACCGGGGGGTAACAGATCGTTACCTCGTGACAGGGGCCCATTAGAGATGATGTATAGCACATCCGGGGAGGCAAAAACAAACCCCCGTATGCTCCCAACAAGCTGAAATAACGACAGCAGCAACAGTAGGACCATCGGCACGCGTTGAGCTGCGTATGAATAATGCATGACGGACGAGCTGCTGTTTCACGCCACACAAACAAACAAAACAAGAGAAGAAAAGCAGAACACGGACTCACCCACGTTGGACATTTCGGCAACCCGGGCGTAATACGGGCCGTGTAGGAATTCCGGAGGGTTGTCGTTGATGTCCTGGACCTTGACGATGAATTCGGACGGAGGCTCCAGAGGTTTGTTGGTGTCTCTGGCCACGGCCTGGGCGGTGAGGGTGTACTCCGCTTGCTCCTCGCGGTCCAGGGTTTTAGTGGCGTGGATGTTCCCCGTATTGTCATCGATGACGAAGATGGTGCCCGCTCCTTCCCCTGAGAGGATGTATTTGATATTGCCGTCACCCTGGTCCACATCAGAATGGAGCTAAAGGTGGAGATGAAATAGGTCAATCAATGGAAAGCTTCACTGGTTCTGGTGTGCTAGGATAAGTTGAGAGGTACACTTTCTGGGTAGTACTAGATTTTATATTTGTTTGGTACTTTAATGCCCATGGTAAGCCCAAAATCGTGACCTAAAGTTTAAGTGACCTGTGTGGGCCCTAAACCTGCCTCCTATGTGTCCACTTTGGAATAGAGCTAGGCCTTGATTGGTTCTCGGATGCCAGGCCAAGCCCTTACTGGGCAATTCAGGGTTTTATATGTGCTTGCACCCTAAAACCGGTGCCTAATATTTGAGTGAACCTTCTGTGTACTAGCTCACTAAGAACCCAACACAACTCTGCCAGCCTCACATGTCCAATTTGGAAGCTTTAGAAAGCTTCACTGGACCGAGGGGTGTGCGACATTTGCCTTATTTGAATATATTGGGTAAACTACAATGACGCCTAAAGTTTGAGTGACCCTGGCATTTCCCTGACGTGCCAACCCAGTAAACCGGAGAAGCTATTCTTACCCGCCCAACGAGCACCGGGTCCGGTCCGGTGTACTCCTCGATGACGAAGAACTGATTCCACACCCATCCTCGTTTGGACCGATGGAGGACCTGGCCTTCCTTCCGCCTCTCCCTATGCCTGTGGGAACCCAGGTGGCGCCGGTGGCCATGTTCCTGAGGACCCCTGGATGCTGCCGCGATCCACGCTGTCGCCAGCAAACACAACACAAACACCTGGATTCTCAGCACGTCCCGCATCTTCCCTGACGTCCGTGATCGGCCGACTCCAACTCGAGGGAGGGGGGCAACGAGGGAGTCCTGAAGCTCCGAGAAGGCTAGCGCTGGGTCAGGCGGGTAACTCGAGTGGGTCACTTGATGTGGCACAGGATCATGCCAGGCGTCCGTGCTACTGCGTCCCTATAAAATGTAAATAAGAGAAAAAAAATTCAGCATCACATTCGGAGCGTAATTGACTTTAAACGTGCGTTCTTCGTTTTGAAGTGTCATCGCCGGGCTAATTAAATGACGCTTCTTGTAAGCCTATTTGCTTTTATTTAATTAGGTATTGGGGTGGCAGTGTTATCCCGGCTGGCTCATTTCCGATGGAACCCCCTCCACTTAACACACACGTCACCCGTTGTTCCTAGTGGCCCCTGGTTCAGAGCCTGAGATGTCTTGCATGCAGATAGATATCACCATTTAATGCTAATTATAAGAATAAAAGCCGGTTGATGACTGGCCGTCCGACATGGTCACGACATCGGCCTTGTGTTGTTGGTTGTTTTGAAGCTGGCCACACTGTGCTACATTAATTAGGCAGCCAAAGTGTTGCGCCAATGCTCTTTCATCACCTTCTGCTCGAATGCAGAGGAAAAGAGATTAGCCGTGGGGAGATTTTCTCATCCAACCAGCCGCTAATAAGTGTCGACACCGGTGGAGCTAATTTCTCGTGTGTCACGAGTGAGTGTTGAACAGCAAAGCCACCGACTGGAATGAAATTTCCCCATGGAGAGCAAAGACGGACCATCAAGGTTGCCGGTTTCTTCCAGAGTAGCGCCACACTAACTAGCTAACTAACTCAAAGTCAGCAACCTTACAGAGATGGGGCTTGAACCAGCAATCTTCTGATTACTAGTCCAGTAAGAGTTCAATGTCGATTTAGCTCTACACACCGATACTGGCAGTCGATGATTAGTCGTCCACCACAATCAGGGACGCAGACATTAGCCTTGAAGCGTACAAGCCAGGATTAGGCGTTGCTCAATGCTTTGTGAGCCACATTCATTGAGAGAATGGTCCAAGACAAGTTCAAAGACGGAAATTTAAGGTTCATAACATCATGAGCGGATTCAGAAAAGCGTTATTGTTTAGACGGGTAATAAGAGTTATTGGATTTTGATTGAGGGTGGTGAGGCTGTCCAATGCTGCTGAGTTCTGGGTTCGGATATTAGTTGTGCTGTCAGGCCGAGATTTAGGTTGGATCCAAGTCCTGCCATTGACTGGCGCTCACTCCAGGGTGTTACTTCCATGAAGCACATGATGGGAATGAAATGAACTTCTTTGATGTTCTCGTGAACATTAAAGATCAAAGGAAGGACGTGGAGGTCAGTAACGAACCGGTAAACTCCAGCATGACTTTGAGGACACGGTCCACTCCAATAAGGTGCTCCAATAAAAATAATCAACGCAGCTACCGAAAAGAAATCTAAACAGTAATTAATATTAAAAACAACAGTGAACCGGTGTCCACCATTGCGCTGTTTTATTTTGTCTCCCAGACAGGCCCGGGTGGTTCTGCCAGACTCCTTTATTCACTTCTCTGAAATCTAAATCACCGCAACACACCAGCAAGGTGGAAAAAGTAAATAAATAACGCACGGATCCGACCGCACGTCTCGGCGTCCGTGACTCAGAGCGTGGTGGGATGTGGGGAACATTAGCAGGCCCGTGTGAGGGGAATGAAAAAGCAGGAGAAGCAAACCAAACAAATCTCCAGCATGCCAGTCAGAGCCGTAAATATGCTCCAAATAAGGCGCATCGAGCTCAGACTCGGGAAAAATAGGCCCTAACTCTTCAGTTCTACCCACCACCGACCATCCACCGCCCACCGCCTCCACTCTGTCAGCATCCATAATGACCGGCTGATAACACTTCATGTGCTTCATGCACCGCGGCTCAGCTGTAAAACTGCCATCAGCGCTGCAGAAAGAGACATTTCATACCCTCATTTTCCCTTCTGCGTGAACCGGATGCCGAAGTTTCAGCTCGTCGGGTGTGTCTTGGGCGAACACGTATGGCGAAAACGTTCATAGTACCTTATTAAGTAAGGGAGGCATTTCTTTATCAGAATAATGAATAGCACAAAAAAATCCCAACAGGAAAATATGAACGGTGCCCCTGACTGATGAAGAAATTCACGCTCCTCTCCTGGTTTCTCTTTTGCATGTGAAAGTCAATACCCCACATGTTTTTTTCTTTTAATGGATGGATGGCCATGATCACCAAGGGCCCAGACTGGAAAAATAATGTAAAAAAAAAATCCCTTCCTGATGTTCAAGGTCATTTTAGGTCCACACCGCATTCCAGAGTGCAGATAAAAAATCCCAAACCAGAACATAAACCCCCTTCATCAAACGAAAGTTCAGCCAGAAGTAAAATTCTCTCACTGAATGTATTCAGGACGCCAAGACCTGCATTTGCAAATCCGCAAGCAACTCGCTAGCAGTTCATTAATGAAATTGATCAGTACTTAAACGACTATTATCAAGCTACAAGTATAAACATTATCACAATGATGAAGCACTGAGATAACCAAACAGTGTGTGATTAAAATCTTTGTATGGACTAGGCCGGTGCAAGTGAAAAGAAGTGGTCGGTGATGTACATGTGTCGAAGGGGACGTGTGTTAGTCATGGCTCACAGAGTTGAGTAATACAGCAGTAGAGATGAAACACCATTGTGGGAATTAGATATGTCTAGATTGGGAGGAAACTTGGTGTAGGTGGATGAATTATCGGATGAATATTAGACATAGATGTAAAGATGATGCAGTAACAGTAGATGGATGGATAAATGGATGAGTTGATGGATGTTACGTAGATAGATGGATGAGAAGATTAAGAGTTTTATTTTTTATAATATTTTTAGTTTCTGATAATACGCCTCTTCTGACCAAACAGCAAGCCACGGGTCGATTTAGGGGAATACTAATAAACGTCTGGAATCGGATCGATGCCCATCCGGCGGCGCAGGAGGGAAAAGGTAAAGCTGTCTGGCTGAAAGTCACTGGAGGACGGAGAGAGATTGAACGTCAGGTTTGATTTTCTCTCCTTAACAGGAACAGAAGGATCTGACTCGTGCATTAGATTTTCCTGCTTCCGAAGCACAGGCGGATAAACGTTTAAACGTTCCTCCACACGGGGGCCGTGGCCAGCAGGACACCTGAGCCTTGGTTATATCGAGGAGGGGGGCGGGTTACATATCTATTCCTGATAAGATCTCTAAAATACAGAACAGAAGGATAAAGATGGTTTTAGGGTCTATAGAAGTAACCAGCGCTCGTGAGGCCAAGACAGCGGGACTGAGGGGGTTCGTTTCTATAATTACAAACATTTGTGGAATATATTACACCTCCAGCACAAACCAAAAACGCTGAGCTCTCTCTAAAGCGCCAAGGAGAGTGAGAAAGAGAACGAGAGAACCGCCAAAGGAAAAAAAACAGAGAAGAAAAACAGAGAGAGAGAGAGAGAGAGAGAGAGAGAGAGAGAGACAAACACAAGAAAAAAAAGCAAATAATCGAAAAAAGAAAAGGAATGGAGCAGATGGTGAACAAAAAAGGGTAAGGAAAAAAATGAAAAAGCTT
>JAYDZG010000030.1:434961-449254 GCA_034509265.1 Microcambeva bendego
CAATCTTTTCTGTTGTTAATATTTGTAGATTATGATCACTGTGCTGGGCACCCCCTCATCTAAATTATATATGCCCTTTAATTTTTGAGGAACATACTAACTATGCAAAACATTTGAATTAAGTTAAATTGTGCTGGACAATCCCGAACCGGGCATGAAGTGCCAGTGACGTCAACCAGATGATGTGTATAGTGCCTTGTGCCCTCTGCTGTTTGAAGTGAATATCGATTCATTTCACTTAAAAAATCAATTTGAATTGTGTGATTTTTGCATCTGTAATGATCTGTCTCGTGGTGCATCGTTACATCCCTAATATCTGCTTATTATTAATTAATTCAGGGGGTTGGAGGAGGGCTAAAGATAAATAAAGGCTTACTAGTGGAGGTTCAGTTGGCGCAGGGGTAAAACACTCTAGTACACCAAGACTGGGATCTGGAATACATCGTATTGAGTCTCAGCTCTGCCACCTGCTGGTTAGTCTGTTGTTCATATAGGGGTAGTGGTATATTAAACCCGGGTAGACTTGTAACTAAATCAACTGTGATCTCGACTGGCTAACTGATGTCGTCTGCCCAGTGCTGATTTGACAAAATGCACACGGCTCCTGCCCAGTTGACGGAGGGGTCGGTTTGCATTACTATTTTTGGAACGTATGCAAGGAAATCCACGCGGACAACAGGAGAGATCTCTTTGGTCAACAACTCTGGGTAGAATCGAAACACCAACTGACCAGCCAAATTCCCACACACAGACACACTTCCATCATGAAAGAAGAGTGGCGGGTCTCTGGTTCATTTAATGCCAGTACTTTTTCAAAAAAACAAGACAACCCGGTTTGTGTGTTAATCAGCATAAACATTTTTCCTGAGCTAAATGTTTAAGTCGAGCTCGTTCTCCAGGATACTGCTAACCACACCGCTTCACTCAATTACCCACCACACAAACCGATCACTGACCCGACTGTAATCAAACGCCCTGATCTCGGGGACCCGGAGCCGCTCGGATCGAGTGAGCAGGGAAATAAATGCTGGAGCTGCTTCCTGCCACGCAGCACAGTGGTGAGCGTAATCTTGGCGAAACACACTCACGGAAATAAATGTGGTGTTGGCAGGGCCGGGAGTCGCAGCGAGGCATGCAGAGTCTTTTATCCCAGCTCTGTGGGGAGAGTATTTTTAGAAGAAAAGAAGTCAGGTTTTACCAAACCGGTGGCTCTGTTACCGAGCTGTTATTTAGCTCCGCTGGTCCGTCTGAAAAACCTGGCAGAGCTTTGTGTCGCTTTACTCATCTCAGCCTGGAGATTTTTTTTATTCTTACAGCTGCTTCAGTCACACTACTTAAATAAATAAATTAAAACCTAAAGCTCTGTTCAGAATTGTGTACTCGACGTCCACCAAAATCGAACGTCCTTTGTCAAACCGTGTTCCTCTAATTTCTCTCGATGTGTGTGCGACTTATACGTTGCTGTAAAGTGTAAAAACAAATCAAACAAATCAGCCGAAGCTCATGATCACATTCATACCATCCTTTAACTTCAAACAAAAGAACTGTAAAATATTCGGAAATAATGCTTAGCTACAGATGTACCGCGGCCCATATCAACCACACAGCAGCATAACATCCTAATCACTGCTTACCTGATATCTTTACAAATTACAGTCAAGCAATTGAGGGTTAAGGGCCAATAGTTTTGTTTAGTAGTGGTGGGGCTTAAATCAGCAACCTTCTGATTACTAGTCTGATACCTGAACCAGTGACTGTAAAAAGAAACTGATCATAATACTGTAGATACTACTGGTACCTTTACTAATATTACTACTGATAATAGTAATAATAACAAAACTGATACCACTACTACTTCTACTAATAATAACACTGATACCTCTACTATTACTAATATCTCTACAACCACTACTACTATTAGTAGTACTGATGATAACAATAACAAAAATATTAATGCTGCCACTAATAAATGAAACAGTGGTGCAGGGTGAGTCTGTCCCCACAGTGTACAATACAGGACCTGCCTTTCATTTGTTTAAAGCAAGCGTCATATCTGCACCCGCGAGGACACCGAGGGGCTCGGGCGGCTTCTCTCTCCACTCAGGAAAATAATCGCTCCCCATCCGGAGCGCTCCGAGGCCTGATTGCATGTTTAGTCGAGGCGGCGTGGAGAGGCACCGTGTAATTCGGAGACTGATGACAATATTGGCTTCCCGTCAGAGAGCAACACGGACGCCTGTAATTCAACTTCATTATTCCTGAGTGTTATTCCTGAAATGACGACCCGGAAAACAGAGCGGCTGCCGAGAAAATAATGTCTGAGGAAATTACGCAATGGTGAGGATGTCAAATGATCTATCACATGGCAGGTGTAATTATCCTCCGGCAGTAACATCGGGGGATATTTTTTGGGTTTCCCTCACCATTAAGATCTATAGAGAAACATGTTTTTGCTGCTTCATTAAAGACAGTCACTGTGGGTACAGAGCTGCTCTAAAACATGAAGTTGACACTTACAATACAATTTGGTGGCGATTGGGGGGGGGGCTGAACCAGCAACCCTCTGATTAGTAGTCCGTTTTCTGAACCACTGGTCATAATACAACATTAATATTTTTTTTTAGTGGACACCTTTATTCAAAGCGACCTACAGTCGTACCTCATTACAGTCATGCAATGTACGGTTAAGGGCCTTGTTTAGGGGCAAAACAGCGGTAAATCAGACCCCATCTTTGAGGGACTATAACATTGGATGGAGGACGGGCTCGACCCCGACGGGGATCCTGATTGTTTTTAGATCATGCAACTCTTCAAGACAAACGGGGTCTCACTAAATAACCAGCGCTAATTTGTACCCGCCGCATGCCCGCTGGCGTACAAGCATCTGATTAGATTGTATATTTTTCTTCCTCTCCTTTTTTTTCCACCCCTCCGTGCAAAACTTATTTGGAACGATCTATTTCCATCTCCCGGAGGCCTCAATTTACAACACGTCGTGTCAACTAATTAAAGCACTTCAGCTTTTGACTCTTTGCAGCCGAGGATCTGAGATACAGAGAGGAGAGGAGCGCAACCCAAACCCCATCCTGAAAAACACCCAGCGTCTGATCATCTAATCGTCCTCCCACAGACCCATCCTGACCTTTCACATCTGTTAGATGGCACCCATGCTGGCAGGAATCTGGCTGCTTTGACAGGAAGGAGGTTTCAAACAGCCCCCACCGTACTCAAGCTCTTATTTTTACCCCACTGATAACTGTTAAACACATTAGTATCTTTTTATTCACAGCGGACGTACTGACACAATTGGCGTTATCTGCATATTTGTACTTTGCACTGTTGGACCCCTGAGCAACACACTTAACCCCTAGTCACTCAAACTCGTAAAGACAAAGCCAGTGTGTCGGAGAGGAAGTGCATGTGCTAGCCAAATCAATTCAGGAAACCTTCGAGGCGATTGTGTCTGTCGATTTGGAGGAATTTAAACACAGAAGAACCCAAAAAGCATGTGCTTGCCAATCAAATGCAGGAAACATACAAGACATAGCCCATCATGGCTGTATGTAGACATGGAGATTCAAACCCAGAAGAAAGAGCATGTTCTAGCCAAGACATAGCCAAGACATAGACGAAGTACGTGCTAGCCTAACGTGCAGCATGGAAGACTCGGTTATTCAGTGCAAATTTGTTTGAGGGCCTGTAGGGGCCGCTGTTCAAAACATCTGGCGTGTTTAAAACATCTGGTAAGCAGCAGCCTGTCTGCTCAGATAAGCCGGAGGCTCTCAGATTCAGAACGGAACCTTCGGGGCGACTCGCGGCTCCAGCTGACTTCTCCGCCGGCTCATCCGCTGCCACAAGAGAGAATGGAGATAGGCAACCTGCTGCCTTAATCCTCTCAAGAGGGGGCGGTATTAGCGCACCAGTCCCCCGGGCCACGCCGTGTCGGGTTCCACCCGATTATCCCTGGGCTCTGCTTCGAGCAGGGTTTCCTCGGACTCAACCCAAGCTCAGGGGAGTTACTTTCGAGGATGCATTTGCATTCTTCCTCCTCTCTCATGGCGGTAATTTGCGATGATTATATGATGCAAGGTAACGATACTCTACCCACGGTTCGATGCAATTCATGATACTGGTTACTGTGCGGCCGTTGAAGACTTGGGATAGGCTCCAGCACCCCTACCCGACCCTAATTAGGATAAGTGGTTTAAGTAAATCAACTGAACGGATGATAATAATTATACAAATTTACAAATAATTTACAAATAATTTAATGAAACAAGGCAAAAGTAATTAATGTGAATATATATATAATATACCGTCAACCAGCCGAGGTGTTTAGCACTAGTGCCTTCTGCTGTTAAAAGTGAATATCCGTTCATTTCACATGTCAGATTTATTCGAATCATGGACTTTTTTTAATCGGCTCTCAACTGTCTTGTGATGCATCGTTACCTCCCTAACAATCGAACGCGATGTCTGGTTTGATCCGTACAGGATGCGGTGAGCGCTTCAGGTATCCGTCATCCATCCATAAGTAAAGAACTCCCATACACTTTCACTTTCGATTAATCGATTACAAAGCGAAGGTGAGGAAGAATAATAATACGTGTGGCAGTTTCATTACAGGTGTGAAACCAGCACCGTCATGCCTCTCAGTAATCCATCTAGGCGACTGTAATTCACCCTCGCCGCTTTACAGCCTGCAAATTAATATCCGATTCTCATCCGCTGATTTACCGGAGTGGGAATAATCCTAGCAACGGAGTCCGAGAGTCCCGGCCTTGACATAGATCATGGCTCTCAAAGCCCGGCACCGAAAACAAAGCGGCACAGAAGCCATTCATCCCACCCTTTCACTGCCCGGCTTCTTTCTTTCCTTCTTTTTTTCAATTTTTCTTTCTTTTTTTAAGACATATTATCATCTGCGTGAAAGTTTTTTTTTTCTCTCCTTTTCAGTCCGAGCAGCTTTGGAGAGACTCTGTAAAGTGTGTCGTTTGAATGCTTGTGCTAATGAGGTAGATGAACGAGTACAGAACTGGGTCACCTGTCCAGAGCTGTACGCTAATGAGAAGCAGAAAAGCACATAATCGTGGAGCGCCAGTCTTTTGTAACGAGTGCCTCGGCGACGGGAAGGGGGGGGTCACGCTTGCCTGGGGCGTCAGAGATCCTGGAAGTTTTGAGGATGCCGAACCCAAAGTATCAGGACCCAAAGTGTCTGGATGCAAATCTGGTGGAATAGCAATACAGAAAAGTGCCCCCAAAAGTCCTCACTGTCCCTACGGGTTTTATCTCACAGTAGCATCCCATCTTTCAGCTCCTGTTGCTGAATAAAACACAGACACCAGACAAAACAGAACGTAACAATACACTCTACTTACCACTCGATCTGATTCACAACACTGCAGTTTTCGCGTCTTCGACTCCGAACAAACCCGGAACGACCCAAGACTTGACTGGACGCTCAGACGGAATGGACCGAAACAGAACCAGGCTCCCGGATGGGACCTGAACGGGAGGAAGGGCACCAATGAACAGGCCCAACACCCATAGTTGGGCCATCATCATTGGGCCATCACTATGTTCCATCAATAAGGTCAGTTTGGGACTACTCTGGACCAACTGGGTTGACTGGTAGTCAGGAAGGAACAGAGGTGACCGGCATCTCTCTGTGTGTGTGGCTGGGTTCCATGTCAGGCTGGAGCATTCTGTTAGGAGTCGGGATGATAAAGGAGGGAACCCAGAATCTACACACAAACACAGAGAGAGAGAGGAATAATGCAAGAAGAGTTTATTAGAATAAAGGGGAAGGAAACAAGGCAACTAAGGGGCAGGCCACGGCTGCAACGACTCGACGGGGAGCGGGCAGACCCAGGCAGGAGGCAGGCACGGTGGAGAGGCAAATGGAAACTGGGACAGATCCTTGAGCGGGTGATGAACAGTGAAGAGTGGTGCAACTGGATGAGCTGATTAGGCTTAACAGGCGGCAGGTGAACGTGATCAGCACTTGTGCATAACAGCAAAGCATGGTAAGCGTTGCGTTAAGAATATTTGACAGATTTTAAAGTAGTCGCAAAGCAGAATCTGTGCAGTTGGACCAAATTTTGCTCACGGAAAGGCCCGTGAAGAACATTTTATTCTAAATTTGAACAGCCGAAAGTTCACTCAGTGCCTCATGCAGTCGAGATACCTCACATCAGAATTGCTGGCTAATCAGCATTCTGCGTTCCCCTAAAACCCCATTTGCCCCGCTGACAGAACAGCAGCGCTAACACAATGTGAAAGATCTCTCTGTGCTGAGATGTTTCACCATTTCATCTATTTTATTAATCTCTCCAACAGTCCCGGCCATTTCTCTTACCACTGAGAGAGGCGAGGCGAGGAAGCCGAGCGTGGATTCTCCAAATGCTGTTTTTCAGGTGAGCTGAGCAGCAGGAGGTCTCGCTCTGTCATTGTTCTGCCGCCCGTCATGAAACGTCTAGACGGGACTCATCTGCCCCACTCGAATTCACCCTGAGCGCCGGAATAAAGTTCACAGTGCGGCTCCTTTGCTTTCCTTCACGCGTTTTTTATTGTATAAACAACACAACAATACACTCAACACGCAGAAAAATGTTGAGAAACGAACAGCTTCAATACTTCAGTTTGTTCTGGAACAGTGGTCATCTCACCTCATCATTATTTTAATAATAATACTTTACTATAATTCTTTAAGCAGTTGAATAAATTATTTGATTGAATTTTGTAGCTCATTTCACTTCAAACCATCCACCATCATCACCTAATGATCCAACTGCAGATCAGCTCTGTATTTCAAAATTAAAACTAAACCCACTGTTCAGATTTCACCTTTTTGGTGTGTTGCTCGTAACCCTGGCACCTTTCCCTGGCTAAAGCAGCTTGTTTGTTTACATTTCTCAGCATCTGCTTTGCTCACGTGAGGATCTCCTTCAGAAGGAACGGAGGATCAGGCGGTAATCCCGGGTCTGAGCTCCACACATGGAAGTGCTTTATCCCTTATAATAAATACGCCGCTCTCCTGAAATCAAGCCAAACAAATGGCTAGAATAAAACACTGTCACGCTCTTGTCACGCAGCACTCACGTCTCGACCATCCATCGCTCCCAACATTTCCATTAAGTACAAACACGCCCCACTGTGGACTTTCTTTCGCGGCATCTCCCGCAGCCGCTTCGTCCTGGACTTTATCTACTTTATTGTTGCTGAGAAAGAACGATGGACAGAAAAGTTCCAACATTAATTCTTCACCTGGTTCCAATTCCAGTCAGTTCGGTATTAAAGGATGTTTAAAACCACAGAAAGATTCAAGCCTACAGTTCTAATCAAATTCAGATTGATCGATAGATTTAACTTTATTATCTTCGCTCAGCACAAATACGAGGTAACAAAATGCAGTTAGCATCTACCAGAATTCTAGAATTATTTATATTCATAATAATGAGTCTATATACATAGAGATATATACACTGTTGAGTCCCATTATCATTACCACAGTAACCAGCTAGACGGCCTAGTAGTGACTCGGTGAGGTACTGGACCAGTAGTTAAGCTGGACCCTTTAGCAAGGCCTTCAACCTTAAATTCACCGGTTCTGCATTTATCGATAAAATCAAGACCCTTGCCACAGTGGCTCAGTGTGTAGCACTGTCGGCTCACAGCAAGAAAGTTCTGGGTTCGATCCCCAGACGGGATAGTCCTTGTTCCTTCTTCATAAAGCAGTGCATTGTAGTGCCGGTTCCAAGCCCAGGTTGTGTTAGGAAGGGCATCAAGCATAAAAATCATTCCTAAGCATTAATGCAGATCCCCATCTGCTGTGACAACTCCTAACTGGAGTGTATTGAATTGAATCTGCTTATTAAAACCTGAAATTGCTGGCTTTTCTGGCTTCTCAGAGTTGGTCATTAAGGTCAACGAAACTTAGGCGGCCGAGGGACGAAACACGAAAGACAGGAACGTGAATGTGGGAACTATGAAGAATAATAAGTAATAAAAGATAATTCAATAATAATAAAATGTAACAGGAATGACGTGTAGATGCACAGAACAATAACAATCTGACACTGGTGGGGGAATGGACACTGCACTGAGAAATGAACCAGTAAACTTGATTGAGTGAAATGACGAGTTGCATTTTTGTTTGCATCACTTATCCGAATGTTCACACTCTTTATTCAGCGAGCACAATTTCTAGTAGCACAACACGCTTGTCTGACTCCAGGTCCTTAAGTTTTCTGACAGTTCTAATTGGTTCAAACTTTTCCACACCACCTGGGTCTTTTTCTGCCGTGTTTTTTGTGCTTCTGTGCCTCGCATTGTTCCTGCGATACAAAAAGCCGCTTGTCTTCGGGTTGACGTGAAGGTCGGCGGAGGAGAAATGTGCCTCAGGAACATAAAACAACAGAAGCGAGTCTCACACGTCGGCCGAGAGATTCATCGTTCCTTTTCATGCCATGCGGCCCCGTGGCTACAAATTCGCCGAAGCACGCCGGTTCTCAGTTAATGCTTTTCCACCGAAAGAACTCTTGTTCTCGAACCGGTTCTATCTGTGTTCCTCCAGGGCAATGTTGGTGTTCTGTAGAGAACCGACGCACATTTACTCCAGTTTTTGTTAGAATGTTAAATCTTTTTGGATCTTATCGCCTTATCTGACATTTCCTTGACATCTTGACAATGACCAATAGGGGAATATAAAACTGTCACTGTGCCTCCCTGATTGCATATAACCAACTAACTCTTTTATTTATCCGGGTCTGGGACCTGCACTAAGACGGCACTGACCAACGGCTAGGCTAATTTTACACGCTGGTGTAGTGCTTGAACATAAAAGGACCTTCCCTAAACGGTTGGTACAACATATGTTTTCTTTATTTGTTATTGCTAATATTAATCCCCTGGGAAAACTGGGTGTGGCTGAAACTTCAGGATTCAATAATTGGTGGATACTTCTGTCCAACCAGTGGCTGACTCTCATGTATAAGCACTACATGGCCAAAAGTAATTAGACAACCGAATTTGAACTCGTTGGATGCTCTTCAACCATAACTGGACCTAGAAAGGGCCTTCCCCAAACTGTTGCTTTAAAGTCAGTGGTGGATCGTCGTCTTCATAGGATGGATTTATGACAGCTGGTATTGAATTCCGTCATTACAAGGGGTGTCCAGATACTTTTGCCCATTCCCGTGTGCATCATGGCATGGATCCGCCCCTATCTCTCATCCAGTCGCTCTGAGAGTAAACCAATCCTCTGAAGGACCTGTTAGAGAACATCCGGCGAGAAACGTGGCCGGCGTGACAGGCGGCAGCGTCCGACACCGTTTCTCAAGATGCCCAAGACAGGAGGAGTGATGAGTGTGGGTCTTATCAAACGGCTGCTATCAGGAGCTCGGGCAGGCTGCTTTTATCTGGCACCAACACACGCCGTCCTCCCACCGCCCTCTCCACAGCCACGGGTACAGGCGGGCGAGAACCCGTCATCTGTTCACATCAAAATCTCAGCCCACGTATAGAAATTAGAAAAAGAAAACATTTTTGGTAACCTTGGTTAAGCTGAATGAAGGACAAATGGAAAAAATAAGAGACCACTTTAAAATCATCAGTTTATCAGATATGATTTTGACCAACTAAGCATTGTGTTTTTATTATCCAATATATACAGGTTTAAATGTGGCCTAGAGAGGCACTTCCTATTGTCTGAAGTGGCATTTACATTGACATTTTAGGCTTTCAGCAGGCTTACCCTACAGTGACAGAATACATTCTGAGCAATTATAATAATAATATTATATTAATAATAAATGATAGCTATAGGTTTTACCTTAGATGTCCTTCCTGATGCAATACTAATGACAATAATAATAATAATGTTGAAATAATAATTTTACAAAAAGAATTTGAATTATAACAATCATAATTGTCAAAACTAAAACAATAATACAAATGATTGCAATAATAAAACAAAACATATTTGTCACCAATGGACCTGGCGCTACGCCTCCACACCACAGGAGGCTAAGGGAAGGGCTTTCTTTGTACTGCGGCCAAGCTGGCCATATATGTGTTTCCTGTCCGACCCGTCCCAGTACCGGAGGAGCGGCCGAAGTGAGTGTATCCTTAGTCTCTGTTCTAGCTCAACAAATGAATATCTCTGTACAGATCATACTAGGATCTAATAAGTTATCTCCTTTAGCCCTCATAGAGTCAGGGGCTGCAGGGAAGTTCATGGATGTGGAACTAGCTAACAAACTCCAGATCCAGAAGACCTGGGTTCTTTTTTATTGAAAAAGAATAAGGCAAGGAGGCAGTTTGCTGTACTTGGTAGATTGGGAGGGATATGGACCAGAGGAACGGTCGTGGGTTCCTGCCTGTGACATCCTGGACCTCTTTTTAATCTCAGACTTTCACCGAGAACACCCGGAACATCCAGGCCATCGTCCCAAGGGTCGCCCACTCACTATTTTAAACTGGCAGTAGGAAAGCACAGTTTGTGCCAATTCACAGACTTCGAACAAATGCTTATGACTCGGAAAAATTTAAATGGTGTTTCTAGATGGAAGTATAAGGGTTTTAGACCAGATTGATAGGAGAAAAACTGAATTAAACTGAAAACTCACTCTAGCTAGAGTGGTGGTGACCATCTACTCAAATTGATCCTGATGTAAAGGGTGCAATCTCTGTTATCATGTTATCACTTAGTACCCTAAGGCACCTGTACAGAAGGGGATAAACATGGCGATAAGTGCATGACTCTCCGTGACTGAGACCGGCCTTACAATAATGAGGGTGTGGCACTCCCACTCTCTTTCTATGGCTATGAATAAATTAGGAGAAAAGATAGAAAATGCATAAATAAAAGAATTGAAAGCATTTTTATGCATGTCCTCATTCATCGTGGGTGATGATTGTAATCCTAATTATTTCCCACAAAGGTTTGTGTCCACCGGGGGCTAAATCCAGAAGCAGCAGTCTCAGCTAAACCATTCTCCCCACTGAACAGTTCGGCACTGGTTTTCACACAGTTACCTGCAGGTGCGGGAACAAAGTGTGTCAGAGCTAAATGCCACGTCATGATGTCCGACAACCCAATGACCCGCCCCGCTCCGTCCTACCTACCTAATCAGCTGCCTCAGTAGAGAGCACTGCGACTACAGTCTACTAAGCTAACACAGCATCAGGACTTGAACTGTAGGCCCCCAGAACCTTGTAAAAAAATGTATCACAAGTAGCTTTATGTTTACACTTTTACTTGATTGGCTGTTTGTCTACAAGGGGCGGGACAATGGCTCAAATATGGGATTCTCATTGCTGATGCAAGTGCGGCCTCTATTAGCACTGGTCCAGTGACCAGTGATACCACTTAGACTCAGCATCTAACAGGTGAAAAGAAGCTACTTTTCCTCTTCTTGTTGATGGGGAGGGGGGTGCATGGGACGGATTTTGGACACAAAAGCTGGGCGGTGTTACCGTGCTAGCTCAGTCGGGCAGAACGGAGTGCTCTGATAAACACCGGAGTGACAGACGGAGCGCCTGGTTTCCATGATTTTTTATTGTACTTTTATAATATTTCATTATTTCTTTTACAGATCATTGTTCTTTAGAGATGCTCTGCACATTCTTCCACTTCACTGACGCTAATACGGTAAAGATGACAGAGGCGCATTAGCTCGTCTTTTGATGCTAATTCGTGCAGCGTCTGATAAAAGCCTGAAAGTGTGAAATGTTTAGTAGTTTTTTTTGTTCTTTTTGCAGATCTGGTCCTCATAGCAGACTTGGTACAGCTCTAACGCCGGATGCTCTTCCTGACGTGACCGTCCTATTATTACGCGGGCTACTACAGTGACCCCCGATCTGTCCTCTGCATGATTACAAGTACATTGTTACATTATTACAGGAAGAGTGTGGGAGCAAAACGGGACCAGTTTTTGCACAGAGAAAAAATAGCTTTTAATACTGATATTTAAGTTCTGATCTCAGAACAGCTTTAGTACTGATATTTAAATTTTGATTTCAGAGCAGCTTTTAATACTGATATTTAAGTTCTGATCCTAGATCATCTTACATTTTGTATGTTCTCTCTACATTCTGCTATGTTAGCACTAATATTTAAGTTCTGAAAGCAGAACTGGTCGTATGTTTGCACCCCTTCAATCACCCCATGACCCCAGATTCCTTTTCTCACATTCTTCTCTGTCAAAGAACACATTGCCACCTCTGTAATATTAAAAGCGTGCCACTTCCTGTGCCGCGGCTCTCTTCCTCCCCGGGGTTTTATTAGCACTTTAGGGCCGACGCAGCCACCAAACCAAAATTAAAAGGAGAAAATGTACACCATGGGTATACCTCAGAGCTCTGAACTTCCACATACGCTGTTAAGGAGCGGTGGCAGTGCAGCTGTGTGGCCGGACGTAACACGCTGATCCTGTGGGTCATGTGTAGGAGTCTCCCGACCTCACATTTTTATGTAAAAAATTCTTAATAAAAATTTGTGAATAAATAAATTGAATAAAAGTAAGTACATAAATAAATAAGCTCATCAACTAATACAAAATTAAGTGAATAAATAAATAAGCAAATATGTCAGTGAATTAATAAAGTAAATAAATATGTGAAGAAATGATGAGTAAAGTCATACGTGTCCTACACAACAGCTGCTAACAGGTGTAATAAATCAACCATACATAAACATGAGGTCATTATTTGACTGTGTGGCCACAAATCCCCATGGTCATACTTCCAAGTCTTGTGAGAAGCCTTCTCGCTTCTTGGGAAGATCACACAGACGTCGCTCCGTTTTAATCCTGCTTGATTTTGGTATGTTCGACAATATCAGGTTCCTTCGTACCTTGGTGTTGGTGGAGAATCGACAAGCATTTTCACATGCTTTTGAGAACCATGAGTGTGTGTCATCAACAATGGGTATTGCACTACGACAGTAATGAGAACCTACAAAATATCACTCGGCGCGGTACTCGCCTCGGACCCGGCTAAGGCTGAGCGTCACAATTGGCCTGTTGTTCACATAGAGGGAGGACTAAGCCAAATCTCTCGTTGCTTATGTGGTTATAGCCTCTGCTGGGTAATGGGTGATGGTATCAGGGTGTGTCTCCCCGTACACAGTTCTGATCCGCATTCATACTCGTCAAAGTTACGGTTATGAGTGCATACAGCCGCTATTTAAATTTCCTCAGAGTCGGTGGTGGAGAAAATGGCATAATTGGATGCATTAAATTGGGGGGAAAAAAAGCTTAATGAGGTTTAATGTGCCAAAAGAAGGAGACACTTAACTTCTCTTTTTTATTACTGATTTCAAGTTCTTTCCACTAATGAAATTCAACGGTAATTGTGTACAAAGTCACGTCAAGTTTTGTTCAAAATGCCTTTGGAGCCGGCTCATGTCGAACGGTTCGTCTCGCTGGAGGAGCTTTAAAAAAAAGTCAGCAAACGGGGCAAAAGTTTAATCAGGTTACCTTATAACGGCACAAGCGCAAAAGTCGGCCTCCCGTGCGAACGCACCCCGACGTCGAGCCACGGATTATAGGAAGTGGGGGAAAAGTCATGAGAATGGTGTGAGAACGGAGCGGGCAATTCTGTCCCACGGTGTCTCTGAGCTCTTCTACCAGGAATACCAGCATCCACCATGGATTCACCTTCATTAGCCTTTAATTAAAGCGCCCGCTGAATTCTGATTAGATCGGCGGAAAAGAATCACAGCTTTTTAGTGATTAAATAATGACGGAGATGTAATTACACTTCAGATTTATTACAATTAATCCAGGACTTCACTCTGCACACGCTCCTGCTGCTGGGAGAAAAAGAATCAGCTGAATCGAACTGGGACTTAAATCGCCTCTGTTTTTCATTTAGTGTATTTTGTTGATTACCAGGTGGCGCGGTCCGGGTCACAGTGGGTCTGATTCACTAGGCAAAAGGAATCCCTACATACACACACTGGAGGGAATCCAGTTACTCCAGTTATTCTGATTGCACGTTGGTGGAAACACACAGACACAAGGAGAACATTAAAACTCCACACAGAAAGGACCCAAATTGCTTTACTTAGGAGCCGAACCTAGAACATTCTTGCTGTGCCAATAAAGTGCTACCCACCGAGCCACCTACCACCCAGTCTATGGAAAAAAAAAAGTTTTATATTGTTACTGTGGTACTAGTGGTAACTAGTGCAAGAAGAATCAACAAACTGGTTCATTGGGGAGACTTTTTGAGACTTATAATTTATAAATAAAACATATGATTCACTGATTTAATTTGAAGTTATTCA
>JAYDZG010000030.1:484677-496878 GCA_034509265.1 Microcambeva bendego
ACCAACATCTGTAGACCTTGAACCTCACTCTCGGGCATATCCGGGTCCGGTTTAGTCTAAAGCCAAACCATCGGGTGCCGCCGAGGCTGGTGTACCTTGGGATGGATCCTCGGCCGTGCCCAAAACCAGAGGAACTAGGACCGGCCACTCGGATGGAGCCGAGACCGATGGGCATCGCATAAATGAAGCAGGCAGAACTTGGACCGGACCTTCGGATGTCATTGAAGCCAGTAGACTTAAGACCAGCTACTTGGGGGGGAGGGGGGAAGGAAAGCTGCAGGCACTAAGCCCGACCTTCGCATGAAACCAAAGCCGGTGAACCCCGGGACGTACCTCGACAGAAACTGGGTCTGACCCCCGGACAGAACCGGAACTGACGGAAACGGGGCGGAACCTCCAGACAGAACCGGAGCCGACGGAAACTGGGTCAGACCTCTGGACAGAATTGGAGCCAATGGAAACTTTGGCCAGAGTTGACCAAATGCCTGGACAGGAAAGGGACTGATGGGACTGCAACTTCACCATCGAACGGAACTAGAACAGTACAAACCTCGACTTCACTCCTGGACAGAACCGAGGTGGACTGAAACTCGACAAGGTCAGACCCCCAGATGGGACCAGGGCCGAAGGTAACTAAACCGGGCCCACGGACAGGACCAGGGCCAACGGAAACAAGGTCTGCATGCCTGGACGGGACCGGAACCGATGGCAACGTGACTTGACCCTTGAACGGATCTGGAACAGAACTCAACTTTACTCCCGGACTGAATCAAGGTGAACTAGACGGAACTAGATCAGATTGTCTAGACGGGACCGGAACTGATGGGAACGCAACCTTACCCTCGAACGGAACTGGAACCAAACCAAACTCAACTTCACTCCCGTATGGAACCCGGGGTAAACTGAACCTCGATGGGATCAGACCTCCAGACTGGACCGGAGCCAAGGGGAACTAAATTGGACCCCGTGACAGGACCAGGGCTGATGAGAACTAGATCGGCGTGGAAACCAGGCATGGAAAACAAGAAACCACCACAAAACCACCACTCTTAGATTAGGACATAGAACAAATGCTCCAGCAAGGTACTTGCAGAAACTGAGGGCTTTAATGTTGGGCTGATTAGTAAGCGAGCACAGTTTGTCACTGCACCAACCAAGCAGCACCTAATCTGACAGATCTGACCATCTTTATGTATTTAAATAAACGATTGTTTCATCTATGCTGCCTCGCTTTTGATTACCTCTCCGACAATTAATTACAAGGGGAGATGAAAGAAATATGTTGAGTCTGAATAAACGAGAGAGACACTGAGTATGAGTGTGTGTGTGTGAGTGTGTTGTTGAATGCTCTCCTGATACAGGCTGCAGATCATATTACACACTCGGCCTGCAGCTCCTGCTGAGTCAGAGTGGTGACGGACGCCGATCGTCCGCTCTTTTATTTACAGACGCTTTTTATTATGCGGCTGTTTATTCGTAATAAAGACAATAAATAGACTTTCGCTCAGCTCCCACCACTCAGCAGGCGTCGGCCTACAACCAGCCACGGGAATCGTGGTGAGCTGGACGACTAGACTGGAGTAGAATGGGCTTAATCAGATCAGCATCTAATAGACCCTGCATATTCACCATGAGATCCCATTCACCCTAATGTGATTAATCCATCTCTTAATAGATTCCTCCGTAATGGATCTTTCACCTGTACCATCAGATCGACATTTTATACATCGCTCACATGCAGTGTCAGACCAACATTCAATATATCCTTCACCTCCACACGCACCATCAGATCATCTAACAGATCCTTCTCATGCAGCATCAGATATGCATCTATCAGATCCATCACACACACCATCAGATCTTCATTTAACAGATCCCTCACATGCAAGATGCAGATGTTCATCTAACAGATCCTGCTCTAATAGTTTTTTTTTTACCTTTACACGCACCATCATGTCGACATATAATAGATCGCTCACTAATAAATCCTGCACCCTCACACACACACACCATCAGATCACATTCACCAACAGCTAATCATCAAATTGATCCTCAGGCCACGTGTGGCTGTGTACATTTTTGGGTGTTGGGAGTGGTTAAAGTGGGTCATAATATGTCTGCGTATGCCTGCGGGCCAAACCCAGCGACAGCTCATTTTTCTCCGTCGTTTCCGAACGCACCCGTCCAAATGATATCCGGCACTAAGAGCTTTATTAGCGCATAATAAATAACGCGTCAGCACAATGATGCAAGAGCATAATATTTCATCAGTTCTCCTCTGGTCTCCACATTCTACTTCAACATGCTACACGCTAGCAGTTAAAGACCCATGCGGGAGAACAGGACTTCCAAGACATTGTGAGATCACTTACATTTGAACTGAATAATGAGGGAGCATCTGACACTCACCGACCATAGTGCTGTAGGTAATCCCAGCATTCAGTGTGGCAGGACTTAGGTACATGGAAGGGGACATTAGCTGACATGCCAGCATGCTGTGCTACCTCTGTGATAGCTTATTAAGCAACACTGTTGTTTGTTGGTATCAAGGCATCTCACTAGGTTTTCAAAAACACACATAAACAGACCCATGGACAGATTCACAGGTTGATTGACAGACAGGTAGCTACACAGACAGGTAGATATACAGACAGGGAGATTTACTGAAAGACAGGTAAATATACAGACAGATTGACAAAATCTTGTCTCTGCTAATGTCGGGCGCCCCCTAGAGTATGCCATCTGTTGATTAAATAGTGGGTTGGGTTTTTGCAGCTGTATAAGGACCCTGGGTATCAGCCCGAGGTGCCTGGTCTGAAGTGCGCCGATCCATCCGATCCAAATCCAGACGCCATCCGGATCTGCAGAGTAAGAGTGACTGACTAAATTGAGAGAAAAAACAGAGAAATTATATTTTATATTAAATAATTTCATTTATTCGCCACATTATCTCTCTTGAATGAATACTTTCCTGTTCCAGGATCTGCGTCCATACCGCGTTGGTACGGCGATTCGATTTGAGAATATTAATTTTATAACAAAGCCCCCCGGTTCCTCTAAACTTCCCCGAGCCTCTGGTTAACGTAAAATATGGTCATCAGATAAAACTCCGACAGCCTCACTGCAAAACAAATGTAATGAATAATAAATAAACATGTTATTTTTTTCTCACCCTTTTCAGAAGGGAAACCCTCGAGCAGTACTCGTGTCCGTCTCGGCATGCGTCTGAGTGTGGATTATACAATCACTGACCTTGAAGTTGTGGCGGATATAAATCATTCACCAAGATCCATTCTGCTGCGATGAAATGCGGATAATAAACCCCCACCATCAAGTAGGTGCATCAGCTGTCAAGTAGGTGTTCAGCCACCTCAGACCCATTATCATTATTAACACCGGGGAAGAGGAGTGGTTTGGACTCGCATTTTACCAGAAACAATAGACTGCAGAGTGTGTTGAAGGAGAAGAGAAAGGGCTGAAAAAAAACCTGAATCAGACAGACAGATTGATATACAGACTGGTAAACAGACGTAAATATAAAATACATAGAAAGACAGGAAGATATACTGACAAACAGACAGGTAGATATACACAGACAGCCAGGTAGTTATACAGAGCTCGGCAAGTAGATGTACAGAGAGATAGAAAGAAAGACAGGTTGATACACAGATAGACAGACAAGACAGGTAGAAATACAGAGAGAAATACATTCATTACATTTACATTTTACTGTTGACAATCTGAGCAATGAGGGCCTTGCTCAAGGGCCCAACAGCAGCAACCTGGCAGTAGTGAGGTTTGAAACGGCGACCGTCGGATTACCTGTCTTGTACCCTAACCACTAGGCCACATGTCAAGTCAATTGTATTTGTATGGTTTAGGACCACCACCAACATAAACTGACCATTAGACCAATCTATCCGGGACTTGAACCAGTGGCCTCTACCTTCGCAGCATCTATCCAAAGCGAGCTACAATCATGACTGAATAAGCAGTTAGATTTCAGGGCCTCACTCGGGGGGCCAAAAAGTGAGAACTTAGCAGGGTTTGGTACGTTAAATGCGGCTCTGTAAGAACCTGATGTACGGGACGTAAACAGGATGTAAATTTGGCAGGGAAGCGTTCACTTCACTTTTTAATTCTTTCCTGGCCAAGATGCTCGACCTTCAGCGCCGAGTGTCGATGTGTCAGGATGATTTGCCGCCGCTGTGACTCACCTTATTTTTCCCATCAGTGAGGCGATGAGGCACCGGAGGGAGGTGTGTGTACGTGTAAGTGGAGGGTTTCTAATTGCAGTCTAAAAACAACAAATGGCGGCATGTTGACGATCAGGGTTTATTAGATTCCCACCTGCACCACGATCGACGATCAGGTGACACAAAAAGTCACATGTTTCATTCTGGGTGTGTGTTTTAATTGTACCTCCTTTTTCTCTTAATTAATAATATTCAGTCACTAGGGACCCCTAGTGCCCAGGGAGGGGGTGACTTGACCGACACACACACACACTTTAGGGGATTTGTGCCCGGAGAGCCACGCCCTGACCTATACGCTCCTTCACTTCTGTCTGAGGTACACATGCAGGTCTCATGTTGAAGTGTGTGTGTTTTGGGAGGCCACACCCGTTCCCCCAGACACATTCTGTCCTGTTTACTTTCACTTCTTATTTCCATCTTGGCTCCTGATTTGCATTCGGAGGCCCACCGAGGGCCATTAGGTTTTTATCGTTCTGATTCTGTCTGCTCTCTGAGAATTCGGAATATCAAGGGACTGAACCCCCCACTCCCCCACCATCTGAAGCTTCGCTACTGAACCAGTCTCGTTTGTCTTTATCTTCTTTCTCCTCGTTAAACAAAAGTAGAATTGCTGTCTCTGCTCTGAACGAGTCCCCTGAGTGTGTGTGTGTGTGTGTGTTTGTGTGATATGTATTAGTTGTTGCTGCTCCTGACACACCACCTCCAATCAACCTCTTCTGATTCGCCAACTACGGTCTACTTGTTAGTCCCGTCTTTTCCCACCCGCCAGACTACAGACGGATTTTGTACACTGCAGGAAGTGTGGAAGAGTGCGATTAGGATACGCAATCAGAAGGACGCAACCCCTAAACTCTCAAACATAATTCACTTGGAATTAAAAAAAATTAAAATAAACGGCCACTACACCCTGTTAACGTGACCGTAAATGATACGAAGCTCAAAGAAATGAATCAGATGTCGTTACGGGCTTTGTAAAGGATCAATTTTGGTGTAATCTGCCTCCGCAGCTTGGTGATCCCCACGGGTGTCTGCCACAGATGGCAGATTCAATTCACCTAATATGGAGAAATAAAATGGCATCTGCTGGACGTGAAAGCACGACAGAAAGTGTGAGGCTGAAACGCAGGGACACCACCGATGATCATCTTGAGGAGGAATCTCTGTCCGAGTGTCCACACCAGATGAACCGGTCGCTGTATCTAAGTTTTACTTCCTGCAGGTTGGTTTGAGGCTGTACTGAGTAATTTCGAGTCTCTCGACGAGCAACACAAGTGGACTCTCCTTAAGATCTTTTACTTCAGTTCCCTTGATTGACGGTGGTCAGGATTCCAGAGTTTGTGCTGTCTGGATGAATGTTTTGTACTGGTCATAGTGGAACTCGAGGTTCTTAAAACGGCTAGACACACGTGCCGTACTGACCAACACAGGGTTCATATGGTCAGCATGGACTAGTGTTTTTTACTGCTCTGCTACTACAGTGCAATTATCATCATTGGTTTTTTTTACATTTTTTACTGCAGTCCTAAACCTGTTTTTCGTCACCAGCAATGAGCAGTTAAAAGAACAAAGAATCATTACAAAGAAATCAAAAATACCAGAACAACGGTGATGCGTAATCCGACTCGTACTGAAAGAGATTGTGGTTTGGAACTCTGCCTAGAGCTCCAGTCTGTGATTAAACAGGATTCACAAAATCCATTCGATTCATTATGATGAAACGTGTGTGTAAGAAACATTTACAACCACAAGGTATCAGAAGTCAGTACACCCCCCCCCCCAAAAAAAATTAAACATATGGACGTCTGTTTTTTAACAGAAATGAACAGCAGAGCAGAAATAAATCTGCTTGAGAAGTTTTTCTTCTTTTATTCTGTAAATGTTTTAATTTCTCCAAAACACCTTTTTTTAGAAAAAAGTAATTAAATTATTATTTATTAAAATAATTCCACTTTATTCTAAAATATTACAATTTTCTTCCTAAAATACATTATATACATTATTTTTTTTATTTAGATATTACACTGACTCTGAAATATTATAGGATTTTATTCTTGAAATAATGCAGTTTTATTATTAAAATACTAGTATTTTATTCTTAAGGCTTAATGTCTATTTACTTCATATTACAAACCCAATAAAACCACACACCATATGTATGTCAGGATTTCATTGCGTTTCTGTAAACATTACGAATGGATCAGGATCTATTATAGTAGAGTCCTTTACAACCTGAACACCTCCGGTCCTTATACTGACCGATGGGACACGCCTGTACAGGCGACCACTGTTCCAGCTCTCAGACTACTGTGTACAAAACTCTCAGCTTATTAATGCTCATCATCACGACAGAGCGACTATTAGCTTCATATCTTTGATTCTCGTCATGCATCCCAGATGTCACTCTGACCTTTAGCGTGACCTTTGAACTGAGTTTCTGGACAGTCTGTGCCTGGTTTCTCCTTGAGTCAGAGTTTAATTTGTGTAACGAATGGAAGGGATCAGCTTGACCTTCAGAGCAAAGGTTAATACTCACCATGATGGACGCTTTCCATCTTCAGCCTTCAGATAAACGCTCTGTTTGGATGTCTGGACAGTCACTGGATGTTCGCACACTAGTCTGACTGGTCTGGACTTCCTTTCTGTTGTTTGAGGTGGGCATTGGCGGGCTAAGACCGCGTTAAGAGGGATGGCGGACGAATGTGGAGCAGCTGTGGAGTTCGGTTAAGATGTAAGTGCATTCTCATTGATGTTTACATTGTCTAAATATAGAATTTGTAAATCCGGGCTCATCAGGGATAGTTTGGACTAGGCATTAGTTATCCAAACAGTGGTGATGTAATTGATGTAATCTCTGTATTATTAGTGCGTCTAAATAATCATGACTCATGAGTTCAATGTCGCATTCGCATCTTTTACATTTCAGCATCAAATAGACGCCTTTCTCCAAAGTGACGTACATTCACAGTCCACAGTTTGAGCAACTGAGGGTTAAGGACCTCGCTCAAGAGCCCAACAGCAGCAACCGGGCAGTGGTGGGATTTGAACTGGTGGTTACTAGCTTACTAGCTTGCTTACAGAATCCTTTCTACTGAGGCAGCTGTTAAATCCTATCAATCCTGATGCCCACCCATTTATTAATTTTGAGGATTTGCTTTTGCTAGATCCCACTTACAAACAGGTGCAGTAATGAAGAGATCAGTGGCGTGCAGTCAGGCTCTTCTAACCCTTCAAAGAAGGGGTAACAAAAGTGTGGATAGAAAAATAATGTGTAATAAATAAAATACCTTTAAACCACTTTTTTCTTTTCTTTGTGACTTGGTCTGAGAGAGGTATAACCAATCAGAACTTCTCATTGAACTTCTCACTTCACCTATCAGTGCTCATAACATTATTCCTGCTGGGTGTATGTGGAGACCAGATTTTTAGATCGATCATTATTATGCAGCCTAACATTATAAAGCTGTATTATATTGGAGCACAGAGCCACAAGCTAAAAGACGTAGGAATGAGAAAGATCAGTGAGACCTGAATAAACAGTAATTGCATAAATGTTTTCTGAGTTTTTGGAGGTGATAGAACCATGTTCTGCACATTTCTACACAGGTACGTGTGTCGTTATAAATAAATTTGACAATTTGACTGTGTGTGTGTTTTACAGCAAACAAACATTTTTGCGATGGCACATGCCGAGCGAGGAAATGTGAAAAGCCTGCGGGGTGGGGATGCGAAATCGGGATTTGAAAGTCTAATTACAGCCGACCGACGGGGAAAGAAAATCCGTCCAGCTGTTCGGAAATAAATAAAATATTAAAGTTTAAATCAAAGTAGATTGAGAAGTGTGTCACACAATAATGTGATGTTTTTAATGTCGTCTGCCTCGTATTTGATTTGAAGTTCATAATCCGTCCAGCAGATGATCTACTGTAGCTCAAATAGCTGAAGAAGTGATTCTGATAGAAAGGGGTCAGGAGACAGTTACAGGGCTGTTTTGGGGCAAACGCGATATTAGAGAGGTGGTCATAATATTATGCCTGATCGATATACTGTGGTCATTTGTGGTCGCTCTCTGTGAAAACTTACTGACCCGATCAGCTCTGTCTCATCTCAACTGATGAGTCATGAGTTATTTTGACGCACTGAGGTGAATTTTTGTTTATTACAGAAACGTATGTTATATTATTAGTTTTATTTACAATATTTCTTATGGCAAAAATAGATTTAACATATCTTGATGAGCATGTGGAATTGACATTTGATTTCTGGTCTGATTGTTTTTCTTTTTGATCTGTAGATAGGAGGGCGGCACGGTGGTTTAGTGGGTAGCACTGTCACCTCACAGTGAGAAGGCCCTGGGTTTGATCCCCAGATGGTGGTATTTGCTTGTTCTACCCATGTCCATGTGGGTTCCCTTCCTTGTATTCTGGTTTCTTCCCACAGTCCAAAGACATGTCACCAGGTTGATTGTCCTGTAGGTACCTACTATTGACTGGCGCCCTGTTTAGGGTGTTACTGTGTGCCTTGCGCGTTTTGGAGACCTGGGATAGGCTCCAGAACCCCTAATAATGATAAGTGGTTTAAGAAAATGACCTGACCAGTAGAAACGATAACTTCACCATACCACCATGGCTTTTTTTGCATTATTTAAACCAGAGTGCAACGAGGCGATGATGACTCTCCCAGTGAGCTCCGTGCCCATGGGCGCCGGTGTCTGGGTAAACGCCGGCCATGCCACGTTCCATTTGCCGCCATCATTTGCTTGGCGGTATGGAAGCAGATAGATAACGAGCGCTATTGAACATGACTTTTTAACAGATTGTCCTCGTTGCTCTTATTGATCTCCAGTCAGACTGCCAGCCAGCGCCCGTTTCCCGCCGCCCCATTCGCCGGGAGTCGGGGAGGAAATGGGGGTCGGGGTAAGTGAACGAGAGGGGCACTGAGTGGACCTGGCGTTCGGCCTTGTTTGTAGGAGTAAGATGTCAGAACCCGAGACGTCCCCGGGGTGCGAATAAACGAATTCGTTCTCCCTCGCTCTCTCGCTCACTCTGGCCGGCTAAGAACTGGGAGAACAAAAAAAATCATTTCACCGGCTGTTTTGCTTTTTATAGAATTCCCCAAAGCGGGCGGCTCGTGCTCCGCTCGGCACCGGGTGGCTACCTGTCACTCAGACTGATACTGCATTATAAATACACAAGGGTGCGAACGCCTCGGCCCACTCCAAACGCCTGCTCTGGTTTTATCACACATCAAATGCTAAATAACAACGTTTCGCTTTTCTGCACTGATCGAATAGAAACCACTCCTGTACTGACTGGTTTTTGAAATATTAAATATGCGTGTCGTGCAACTGGGTGGAATTCAACACTCGATCTAGTAACACACACCTTTCACCACTTAGAATGTGTTTTGATCAATCTCGGTCACTTTTGTGTAGCGAAACGGCAGAGAAATGAGAACACAAGATATACACGGAGACGTTTTCTAGTTCCTATCAGAATACATCAGCACACAGGCTTTACAGTTTAAACGCCATACAGCGGCGCACAGACTACTTTGATCACTCGCTTTTAAAGGGTATAATTAAACCCCTTCATCATTTTTACGCATGTGTCCATGTGACGAGACGTAGTTTGAGAGACCGTATAGACCCATCCACGATTCCTTCTGATGGTAGATCGGTTTGAACAGCCCGAGACTAAACTTTGGAGACTTGGGGTGCGTTCGAAAACGGAAGCATTTTATGTCATCCTGAGTGCGGCTGTTCGAAATCGTAGATGCAAACACATCGGCCTATTTGTTTTCACACGTTAATGTGAATAAAGGTGTAGTCTCGGTGAAGTCTAAGCGATTGTTTGGTAGCCGTTATTCGAGATGCTAACGCTTCTGTCACCTCGTTGCATTGTTTTGAATGGCACAATGAGAGTGCTGCTAGTGTGCAGCTTTCTCTCTCTGCTCCCCCAGAAGGTGGGACAGTTTGTCAGGATATGAGAAGAATTGCGACCAGGATGATGACAGTTTTCAGACAGACTCGATATTTAAAAACAGAGCACTCACTCTTTTGAAAAGGCTTCTCACAAGACTTTAAAGTCTTTAAAGGGAAGTGTTGCCTTATTCACTCAAAATAGGAAATCTTTGGGGGTTGAGGGGATTATACCCAAATGTCAATTTGTTTATGGCCGTTCCCTAAACTGTTGCTGCAAGCTAAAAGCATGTATTTTTTAATGATTTATTCAAAACACTGTTAGGAACTGCTGTGGCTGAAACATGTCGATTCAAAAATCTAAAGATGCGTCCCAGTACTTTTGCCCGTATAGCGTATCTTCATTTACGGTGTAAAACTGGCCGGCTGGAATAAGCAGCGGATTTCAAATCAGAATTATTATAAAGCAGGAGAATGGAAAATGTTCACAACGGAGGAAACTCCCTGAGGACTTTATGACTCAGTAAGCTGCAGAGCTGGAAGTTTCGCTCATTCCTGATGCTCTGGGTCTCTCCCGCGTCCAAAAATCTGGTGTCTAGCATCAAACCTTCACACTGGGTTCACAGGTTTATTATTCAGCTCGCTTCCATTAAACCCAAAGTTTTACATTTCAGCTTTCCATCGCGCTTCGGTGTTCACGTGGGGCTGGAGGGTGAAAATCACATCGTGTTTCCGTGCCGTCATAGCCGACTCCCCTGTCCAGAGCGCTTCAGACGCCCGTCAGCAGCGAGCGCCCAGCGGAACCTTCTCAGACTTCTCCTCCGTCCGTGAAGAACTGACGTGCTGGAGCAGGAAGGTCAGGACTTTTACTCCACTATTTTTAGTATTAAAGTATCTGTCTGTCTGTAAGGGCCGGTCAGATCAATCTATCAATCCGTCTGTCTGTCTCTGTCTATCTAGGTGTCTTTCTCGGTGTCTGTCTTTCTGTCTTTTTATGTCTGTCTGCCTGTCTGTATTTCTATCTAGCTATCTAGCTAGCTATCCATCCAAATGTTTATTATAGATTAAAACCATGTTAGACTTGGACAGTTTATAGAAACAGAATATACTTGATGCTTACAGATCTTCTAGAACCTATATTTTCATACTAATTTCATGCTAATTCATCAGAATGCCCCGATATTTACCTCCACCTTGTTCTTCTGTTCTTCATTCTGACAGAAGGCTTTGTTTACAATGAACCAATGCAAAAAAAAGAAAAACGGAGCAGCCAGCTGAGTTCCGACTGTAACGTTCTCATAAAAATTGGTCGGTAGGAAATCTAATATCGGTTGAAATGCCACAGGACAGAAGGTATCATGCCTCATGACTCAGTTATCTGGAAACCTCAATATCTCACACAGGTCTGTGTGTGTCCAGGTTTAATCTTCCATCCAGAAACCTGCCAGCGTCCTCGTTCAGCAGAAGAGTCGGTGCCATGAGCCAGCCGAACTGCGTGTGGATGGAAATCCGAAGACGGGTTAATCTAAGCACGAAGCAGAAGTTAGCATTTCACACAGTTCTGTGTTATGGCTTGTTTTGTTTGTTTCCTTTAGAAAACTGCTTTTCATCCAAGATCATCCAGCCTCGTTTAAACCTGGAACTTACTGTAGATGTCATGTAGGTGATGTCATAACTCTGTGTTTCGATCAGTGGCGTGCAGTTATTATAGTGGGCACTCCTGATCACCCCCTTATATGGACTCAATTGTGATGCTCCCATTTACATATATGGACCCAATGCTTACATTTCCACAAATGGGCTCAATAGTGATGCTTACATTACCATATATGGTCTTAATATTGATGCTTACATTTCTATATATGGGCTCAGTAGTGATGCTTACATTTCTATATATGGGCTCAATAGTGATGCTTACATTTCTATATATGGGCTAAATAGTGATGCTTACATTTCCATGTATGGGCTCAATAGTTATGCTTACATTTTCATGTATGGGCTCAATAGTGATGCTTACATTTCCATGTA
>JAYDZG010000030.1:527459-540568 GCA_034509265.1 Microcambeva bendego
GCGTTACACATGGTCAGCTAGCGATCACTTGCTCGGGCAGTAGGGTGAAGAATGTGTCCAGATTCTTCTTGGACATTTCTTGATTTTAAATTAATTGGATTTCTAATTTTAATATAAATTGTATTTCTATTTGCTGTTTAATTAAATGGTACTTCAATGTGTCTTCGTGTATGAAATGTACTGATTAAATACATTTGATCGAAGCGAGCAAACAATGCATGCTGCTGGTGGATTCGCAGGGTTTATCAGAAACTATTAGAACTTGTTACGCTCATGCACATTTTCACCGGCACCCCCATCACTCACCCTGTACCTGCTATGCTAAAGGCTGCGACGCTAAAAGTCTGGTCCGCTAATCTAAATATCGAGCTGTCCTGCCCAGAGCGAAGCAGCGTGAAGCTAAAGGTCATCTGAAGAACAATCGTTCAACTTCACTCGTCCGCCGCGTTTTATTGATGAAGCTCTGATCCGACAGCAGACTAACCCGGAGATGCTTCCTGTCTGTGATCAATTCCCAGCATGACCACTCACACTGGGAGAACTGGTGGCAGCCATGTAATTAAAATAGAACAACCTCTGCGCAACCTTTTCAGCTGGAACAACAGTTAAGAAATGTGTCTGTGTATGGGAATTTGTGCCTGTTCAGTTAGATGACAGCATTTAAATGGCAGGACACCGGTTTGCTGATGATATGGTTGAGTGGGGCTGAGGTCAGGGCTCTGAGCAGGACACTGTTGCTGCAGTCTTGGGAAAGCATATTTGCTTTTTTTCATTATTTTAGATAGTAATCAAGTGAAATAATTCCTGCATATTTTATTAAACATTTTTTAATCACGCCTTCGGTACACCATATTTGATTTTTGGATTATTTACATTTTTCGCTTCGTTTCCCCTCAGGTACGAACGAAGGGGCGATTTTCTCGACCCTCGTCTTTTTATTCTTGGCTGATCTCTTGAGCCACTAGGTTGGAAAATGACAAGTGAAGGGTGGGAGCGGGTCCGGGGCTCATTCTAAACGAGGACGATTTACACTTATTTGATTGCCTTTCAATAGCTGATGGGTTTCTGTGCACGGTCCGACGGGCCGGTCAGCACCGAGAACATTTTCTCTCTCATCCCTTCTTGAGCAGCCGTTTTCAATCAGAACGGTCTGGCAGAGGAGCGGCGGGACCCAAAATACGGCAGAGCTGAACGCAGAGGATTTTTAAAGACGAGGGAAAATGGAAAATCTGATCGATGCTGATACTGGTGAGCAGCTACAAAACAAACAGACTTGCTGCATATATAAAAAAAAATAGATCTATTGAAACTGGGTTTTTTTTTCTTGTAATTAATTATATATATATATATTTTTCAGCTTTCTTTGTATTATTTTCTATCTATTCTGTTTCATATAAATGATTTTTCTTTATTAAATGTCTTTTTAATTCACTTTATTTAATGAATTTACGTGTTTTTATTTTAATCCTAATCTGAATAAACTTTCCTATTGTGAACCAGATCTAAAGATTTAGTTGTTTTTTTCTTGGGTTTTGTGTAGATGATAAAAACGGTGATTCTGTTCCATTCTGAACTGGAGCTGTGAAGGTGTGTAGTGGAGCAGAGACTGAACAGATACCTTCACAAGGTTTGGATGAAAGGTCAGATGAGTGCCATGCTTACAGTAAGCAAACAACTGAATCTACTCTTATAACCACACCCATGCCCTGAAAATACATATATATATATATAAATGTACTGAGCAGTGGTGGGGTTTTGTACCTGAAGGTGGGGAGCTCAGCTTCTTTTTGTAGTCCTCGGTGTAGAACATGAGTAGACCAGCACCAGAACTGAAATCAATACACCTGATAACATGATGCTTTATGAAGATTGTTGTATATATGAATCTCCCAAACGCACCACGATCATTATCAGCCCTCGGCGTGTCTGTGTGTTTGTTTTTATTTAATAATATTAAAGATTCAATATCGAAATCTTTGGAAATATTATGAAACATGAGAAGCCCAGAAATGAAATGATCAGGGCTGAAGCAACCTGAGCTCATGTCTCTGAGATCTGAAAACCTTTATTTGTTTGGTGTGTGTGTGTGCACACTAAACACTAAAGCCTTTTAGCCGTACAATTTTCCAAAAGTTTGTGGACTGGGTTCAGTCTTACTTAGTGTGATGCGCTTCTGACCTTTCCTCTTCCTGACCTCTCCTGACTCAAACATCCTACAGACGCTACACTTTATGCACTAAAGTATTGGGACCCCATGAGCTTGTTAATTATGTGTATTTATATTGAATCGGGGTGTTTCAGCCACCCCCTGCTCCTCGCCCCATCCCAGATTTCCATATCAGCAGTGCCGAGCACCACGAACCAAATCCAATAGGAAAAGAAACCAAACAAATTATTGTTTGAAATTAATTATCACGTTTTATTTCAGTGGATTCTCTGGGCTTCATTGTGATTTCTCATCAGACCCGAAACTCACCTGCAGTCAGTCAGCCGACCATGTTGGAATAAATAAAGCTTGTTTTCGTTTTCAGATAAAATTAGGGTCTAAGGCTGTGGGGTGGCAGCCCTGCGCCTGCCTGGAGATTCTGATTGGCGTGTTCGCTTATGCGTACTGTTGAGGTTTTATTACTGCGATTTTTCTTTTCGGGTGAATCGACACAGACAGGCGTTCGGCGTAAGTTGGTGCTCTTGGCCATTACACAATGAAATTCCTCCCAATTCCTTAAATCCTTTAATTATATCATTTGATTAACGATTTAATTCTTGGAAAACTGGAGATCCTCTGATCATCTTTGCTCAGCAGTAACTGGATTCTGCTTTTGTACCAAACCATGATTACAATCATCTTTAAACTGGTTTCAACTCAGGAAGTCCAGAATCCCAGCGCTGATGCACCTGGATGCCCAATGGTTCAAAATTTTGGTGTATCAGTTCTAAATATTAATTTCAACTATTTTTTCTACTTGTCCTTAATTTCATTAATAGTGTAAGAACTGGACATGGGATTGGAATCTGACCAGTTCATATAAACCCGCAGAATGTCGTACTAAAATGTACCCTAAACACATAAAAGTATAACACGAGAGGGTGAGTTTTGGGGTTTCCTGTCCATCATTTTGTGACTCCCGGTTCTGTCTAGTGTGGCTGTAGATATTTGTCTTTAATTCTGTTTTATTCCTTTTTTAGTGACCGTTCTTGATCTACCTTGGTTAAGCATTGCTCACGTGGGTTCACCTTCAATTCTTACAGCTGTGGGGCCTCATCCGCCATCTCAGTCGCGAAGCCTGCGCTGCTACGCCCCGTCCCGCCGAATGTGTATGAGACTTGAGCAAAGAAATCAATCACAAAGCTTTTTTTCTTCTTCTTCTTCTTTGAGCTGGTTTTAGTTGAATACTTGTAAAGGACAGTTTCAGACCTTGTACTCTGGTACTTGGTGGACGGTGCTGCGTCATTTGGGCAGACCTGATCCATGATTTTTTGATTGTGTATGTTTTATACACCGCATGTGAACTCCTAACGCATCGCATTAAGTTTTCATACCAGCCTGGCTGTGCAGATTTTATGAATTCATAATCTGCCGTATGGGTTGCCAGGTCTGTCCCGTTGCGACGGGTGTACGTGAACCGGCATGCCGACTTGGCATATATTATGAGCCGAGCCGGGGCAAACCTGACTTGGAAGGCGTGCTATCATTATGACGTCGGGATCGTATAAAGATCACGATGAGTGCAGTGTCTTGCGTCAGCGTTTTTCTGCTAATCATCCCACCTGCTCCTGCCATCCATCAAAAATCCAATCTCTTCACATTTCCATGTTCCTAGCGTGTGCACGTGGGCGACAAGCCTGCCAGGTGCGGGCGACGACTTTCTGCAGGTGTGAATAATTCATCTCTGGCACATGCTGTCAGTAAAAGGAAACTGTGTGTTCCCCATGGTGAGGTCTGAATCCACCTTGGGCTAGAGAGGTTCCAGTTCTGCCGCCCCTTGTGGCTCCTTGTACAGTGCGCGGCTCTCTGTGGGAGCCCAGAACTGGCAGGTGATTAGAAGCGGCGTACCGTAAACCCCTGAGATTTGCGAGGTCAAGTTCCTGATGTTACCCTGATATTTTCTGTCATTTGTGCAAGCAAGTAGGGTAAACACAGCTATCATTTAATTTAATAAAAATACAGTAAAATGTACAGGTACTCAATAATAATTGATTGAAGACGATAAGATAATATTGGTAAACTGTTATGATGTAGTGCTGGAGGTGTGTCACAAAGCAGCAGCCAATCAGCAGCAAGGAGTAATGAACAACACTCTCGGATCGGCTACATTTAAACCTAATCCTATGGTTTCTTTTATATGGAACTAAAGCTGAATTTATGTTAATATTTATGTTACAAAATTAGTCAATTATGTAAATTTTGTGTTAAACCACATGAAAAATTATTTATTTCCACAATTTCCTCGAAATTGCATCAACTGCTATCAGTTATGTTCTAATCAAAAATCCACAAGCGACTGTGGCTGCGAACTGTGTCTTGATCTTTGATCCTTGACAAGCAAGTAATTGCAACTATTGGATGGTCGTCACGTGATCTGCTGACGTCACGTCCACCAGGTTAAATCCTAACATTGTGTCCTGAGATTTAAAGAAATTAAATGTCAGCCCCTGCTGTGTGTGCCGTGTGTGCCCGTGTGGCAGCGTGTGTGCCCCCCTCCCCCTTCCCATTGTCTCCAGAGTCACAATTACGGCTTAACGCTCTCTTAATTGTTTTCGTCGCGAGTCAACACGTCGCCCTTTAGCGGAGTGAATTGGCGTCCCGCGCTCTTTATTCATTCGCGTTTTTTTCTCTTCCTCTGTGCCGCATTAACATATTTTACACGAATTGTTAAAAGTGCTCGCCGGGGCTATGCTAATGGGCCGGGGTTATTAGCATGAAGGCGCACGCGTGTGTGTGGGCTGTGTTTAAACGAAAGCCGAGGTGAGAGCGCCACTTCCACATCAAAGGCGCACTTTTTATGCTGAAAACTCGGCTCGGCGCTACGAGGGTTCGTTAGCACCAAAAATAATCCAAATTAGTTCCTGAAGTGCCGCGCCGGGTCTCTTTAATAAGCGAGCCGCAGGTCGGCGGCGGCGCTTTGGTGTTTGCTCCTTAGCTTAATTTTATCACGCCGAGCCACAAAGCAGACACCGCAAATACACCTTATCTGCCCTAAGATATCCAGGCACCCTTCCTCATTATTTTTTTTTTCACATGAATAGAAGCTGAATTTAAGCTCTTTCGGGCTCCTCTCACAACCTTAACAAGCCTCGAGCACAAATTCCCATAGACACACTCAGTAATTCCATCTACCGTTTGATAGCTGCAGACAGCCATGGCATGTCTATATAGGCACAGAGAAGCCACATACTTTAAAGCTATATTTACAGCACTAAAACAAAGGGTCCCGATCATATCTCACCTTCAGTCCTGACCCTAAGGACTATCATCCCCCCTCGGGCCACTTCTTTTCACCCGTGCCAGTTCTCACGCACCCATTATTCGCACTGTCTCATTTATCCCTGTGTCAGTGCAGCACCTCAGTCATCCAGCAGAGGGCGTCACTGCAGCCCACTGTGGGGTTTCATTGCTGCACTCCCTGACCTCATGCATGAAAACAGAACCTGAAACTGGTATGTGGTGCAGAACATCTTTTTTTGGCATTAACGTAGAAACTCGGACAGGAAAAGTTATCCGAGCTACTAATGCGGCTTTTCTCCGCCACCTGACACTCACACACACACACGTATACATGCACGCATAAACACGGTGTGACAAGACGTAAACAGACGGCCTGATTGAAATTAAAAGGTAAAAACATAAATCATGTGGCACGACGGCAATTGAAAGACGAGCGAGTTTTTAATGAATGTGTGGAGCTCGGCATGTATCAGGACGTGTCAGAGTGATCTATAGTCCAAACATTTACTCATCTAACACCCTCCTCCTACATTTCTCCTCAAACCGCCTGCCCCAAATTAAAGGATACTAGTCACAAAAATCATCGATTATAATTTCCTTCCTGTTTAATTTTTAATAATAACGGTGATAAATAAAATTGAGAAATGTTATGAAAAAATAAATGTAATGTAGCTTAGTGATATGTTTATAACTCGAAAAATCCTTAACCTGTTGCTTAACCGAAGACACCGGATGAGAGAGGGCCCCTTGTTGATTGGTGTGATGTAAAAATCTTTCTGATTGAGCGCTAATTGCCTGGGGGTCTATGCCGAACAAATCCCCATAACTCCAAATGATGACGTCACACTCTAACGTTTCCCATACAAAAGATAGGAGTGCACTTTGAAGAGTGATAAAAAGTGAACGGAGAGTGTCATTTTTTTAGTTTTCGGGGTTGACCGCTCAGTCTTTTAATAACATTAACATTATAATATTACTAATAATAATGCATTAAAATAATAAAAGTAATACAATAAACTAGCAATAATTTCACTACTGCTACAAATAATAATAAATGAGATTATCACTCAGAATTAAGGCACCTCAGTAGGAGCATTTAAAGAGATTAATAAGAATTTAGACACAACCTCTTCTCGAAAGTGTAAGATGACATAAAATGAAATTATGCTCTTGTCTGATTTTAGATGCAGTCCAGGTCGCGGTGCTCTCGGTCAAGGTTCCTGGAGCTGAAAACAAAAGCTAGGCTTGGAGATAACGGTGAAACGTCGTGTCCTGGTTTTACTGGGATGAAGAGCCACTAATGGAGTTTAGAAAGTGCTGATTGAAGCAGAAGGGGACGAGAACTTTCCATGCGGTGCACTTTGTAAAGCCGGCGCGTTTGTTAGCATGGCACCTGTTAGCGTGATGATGTTTTTGTTTCAGAGAGGAGAAGCGCTCACGCGTCCTCACTCGGCTCCATTAAAGCAAACACTCAGGAATAAATAATGCACGCTGTTTGGACGTACCCGCTTCATTTTGCAGCAGATAAAAATGACAAAGTACGACTAAAAGCAGGCGTGGCCATCGGCGTTGTGGCCTCAGAGACGGACCGGGCCCTTGGGGATTCATTACACAACAGGCGTGAGTCCCTTGTGGATCCAAGTTGGGATTCTGAAGCATTTTTTATTAAAAAGTTAGATGTGTCGCATCATGCAGTGACAGTTCGGGAAATGTCATGAATGAAAAAATCTTCATATTTATATATATTCTAATATACTTCATATTTTTCTTGTATTTTTACTACTTCTAATAATAATAATAACAATAATGTAATACATAAAAAATAGCAGTACGATCTTCTATAAAAGTTAGAACTAAAATAATGGGGAAGGTCATTTTTCGGCTCCAGTTTAGTCCTGACCTGAACACTAGTCACACTCAAGCTTTTCAGACCAGGTCTTCGATGAGTACTGTATGTATTCACATACTTTGTCATAAAGCGTTATTATTTCACAACTATTAATCGATTAGACATTGCACAAGCTGTAAAAGGTAAGTGTGTCCCCTCTGTAATATGTTTATGGTGGGACGAATATATGCAGCAGTGTGGAAATAGACGGGTGATGGGACCTTTTTTTTCAGCTCAGTGGGTATATGGGGTGCTTTAACATTCCTGCCAGTCTGAGACCTCATCCGTGTCTCTCTCTCTCTCTCTCACACTCTCCCTCTCTTTCTCACTCTATCTCTTATCTCGATCTTCCCTCATCACTTGGCACTCGTCTCTTCCTGGTAAAAGCTGTTTTCAGGCGCGGGAGGGTCCGTCCGTCCCTGTGACGGGTTATTTCGGCGTGTGCAAGGCTGTTAGTGACCTCAATCACTTGCACAGCTTTCCTCCCGAGCACCGCCCCACACACACGCACACACACCTACACACCACTGTTCCACATCATCTTTTACATCAAAACCTGTACTTTGATGTATCGTTTTCTCATAGATTCAAAAATGGAAAGCTTGTGAAATGTGGTGAAGGGTGCATCCGGGCCAAGATGCAGTCTCAGCTCTACTATCAGCTAACCACCACATGTAGATTGGCTGCATCTACAGGGGAATGGATGATTGCTGAACAGTTGTACTTGTTGCTAGTCTGAGTGCGCCCTCTGTTGGCCTGTCAAGACGGCTGATCACAGTAGCCTTTTGCAAGGCTCTGTGAGGCCACGCCCCTTACAGGGGAAAAGATGCTGTGAGGAAGTGATGTCGTGATTGTTAAAATAGTTACATTGATTTATTTTATCAGGCACATGTAAATGAAATTAACTTGAACACCAGCACCCCCTTGTGGATATCTGAATCATTATTATCAGTTAGATAAATAAAATATAATAACTTCATGAAATAGGGTGGCTTGGTGGGTAGCACTTGTGTTTTTATATAATTATAAAAGAATATAATTATTATAACATTAATAATTATGAAATAATAATTAGTAACAAAATTAGTTGTAAATTAAATGATAATAATATTAAGAAATAAACTAAAGTTTTAATGATATTTGGTAACCCGCATTGGGACCAGATAACCACCATTTTTGTTGGTATATTACACTGTGGTAGCCTAGTCAGAAGAGCTTTGCACTTCGGTTGCAATGAGAATTTGAATCCCAGCTCTGCCATGCAGCCACTGTCAGGCTCTTCACCCTCTACATTTGCTTACCTGCACTCTGACCCAAGCTTCCAAGACAAGCTGGGATATGTGAAACATTTCGTTGTACTGTATTTGATAAAGGCGTTCTTTATATGTGTGTATTTTATTTGTGATGACTGGGTCACAAAATCAATGTGACTTACTTCCTGTGATGCATGTTCTTCCAGGATACAGAATTCCAGCTTCTCCTCACGGCGTGAAGTGGCTGTACGCTGTTTTTCTCGCCTGAATCGGGTCGTAAAACCTGGACGGTCGCCACAAATCACGGCTATTAAGCTCACGCCGCCGATGTGATGAGCACTAGCCTAACCGCTCCTGTTTTATTGAGTTCGGATGAAGGTTTATTATTCTCCCTCGTAAGAAACACGGCAGGATATGTGTGGCAGCACACTGGAGTTTTTAAACTGAGCTTTTCTTCACGACTTTATAGAGTCTGGAACAGGACAGGAACTTCCCTAAACTGTAGCTTGGCGTATAAATGTGGCTCTGAAACGAGGTGGAGGGAGGATTATACCCACTGCTCTGTTAATCACTTACAAACAGACTGCAGTGATGTTTCTATCTCCCGCCTGGCTGATGGGTGAAGGATGTTCTCTGAAGGATGATGCGGGTCTCGTCTAGTTCAGTCTAATCATGTCCAGTTTAGTCAGGTTCTGTCAAATTTTGCCTTGTTTAGTCTTGTTTAATTTTGGGTTGTTTGTCTAGTTTAGTCTAGTCTCGTCTTGTCCAGTTTTGTCTGGTTTAGTCTTGACTAGATTAGTCTGGTCTAGTCTTGCCTACTTTAGTCTAGTTTTGTATCTTGTCTACTTTAGTCTACTCTCATTTTGTCTAGTTTAATCTAGTCTTGTCTAGTTTTATATAGCCTCTTCTCGTCTAGTTTAATCTAGTCGTATCATGTCTAGTGTTATCTTGTCTATTTTAACACAGTCTTGTCTAGTTTAGTCTAAGCTCTTCTTTTATAGTCGAGTCCACTGTCCTCCTTTCTAGTTCAGTCTAGTCTCTTGTCTAGTGTAGTCAACTATCATTTTGTCTAGTTTAATCCAGTCTTGTCTAGCTAAGTGTGGTCTAGTCTTGTCAAGTTGAGTCAATCTTGTCTCATCTAGTTAAAGGTATTCCAGTCTTATCATATCTAGTCTTGTGTTTTATATTTTAGATTAGTTTTTTGTGTAGCTTTGTCCTGTCATCTAGTCTTGCTTAATCTAGTCTTATCTCGTCTAGTCTGTATTAGCCTAGTCTCATCTAGATTTGGTCTAGTGTAGTCTATTCTAGCCTTGTCTAGTGTGGTTTTATGAGCTGTTGTTGCTCCTGGGTGTTCAAATTCTCAGTAAGTAAATCAGTCTGGTAAATTGAATCAGTTGAGTGTGACGTTAACCCACAGTGCTCGCATTTCTCTCCCCAGCCAGCTCCACCCGACGAGCTCATCAAGGTCATTCGTAATAGGGAAACACCTAGCTGAATGTTCCGATGCCCTGAACTCGCTCTTGGTCCATTTTCCATCTGATGCAACTCGAGTTTTATTATTTGTCAGCTTTACCCATTGACGTTTCTGGGTGTGAATCCATGGAGGACCAATTAAACGCTCTCAAACTCTTCGTTAGTCGCGTTCGGTCTCGGCGGCGGCAGTGGCGGTGATGATTTAATTGGAGAATGAACGGAGACAGTAAGATGAATCCCATCGCAGGAACGTCATCGTGCAATCAGTCTTATGTTTATAGTCGCTCTAAGAGATTGGTGATGAGGTTGTGCAGTGGGCGGGGCAGGTGGCTGGTATGTGGTGCAACACTCAAGGGATTCTGGAGAGAGAGGGGTGTGATGTTCTTCTCTCCCACTAACGAGGAACTGAAGCTTTGAGGGACTGAGGGACCTGACCAACACGCTCAAGTGTGTGTGTGTGTGTGTGTGTACATGTACACTGTAGATGTGGTAGGATCAGAGCTGTAGTATCATGGTGGTTGATGATCTGATGGAGGTTTAAACTGATCCTTGAAGGTTTTCATCACATCAGAGCTTTTTCTGTTCTTGTCTGAGTTTTCAATTATTTTTTATTCATTTTTTCTGTGCTTGAGTTGAAGTTAAAAGTTTGAACTTGACTCTTTCCTCTGTAACCTTGTGCTCTTCATGTCGACGTGGGCGGCTGCAGTACCGCAGCTTTTTATTTATTTATTATTTTTTTTCGTGCTCCAGACCCGATGCTATTAACGTTTTGGCCTCAAACTGTGTGGAATAGAGAAAAGGAGGAAAGGTCACTCTGAGGTGATGTTAATGTCTCACCACATGCTCACCCCCTTCCCCCCCAAACCACACACACACACACACACACCTTGCAACAACCTGTTCAATAATCAAATCATTAAAAAATCTAAATAATAATAATACAAATAAATTCATAATAAAACCAATATCATTATCAGTAATACAATTATTATTAATAATAACTGTAATAGTATTATTAATAATAATAAAGTTAATTATTTTTTTCTAAAGATAAATAATAATAGGAAAAAAGGGGGAAAAAAATCTTGTACTCAGTATTGTAAATCCTATCATGAGTGTGTTTTTGGCTCACAATAATGACATAAAGCTGTACCTCTAAATAAGCATGGGATGAAACAGCTGTAAATAGCAGCTTGTAACATCTGCCTGACAGTTCTCCTATAATGCATTGCGGTCTGCGAAACTGCTGCACACTGGATATTTTCAGTATTACTGAGTTCATTTAACTGCTCGGAATTCAAGAGATCTGCGGTGTCTGTCGTGCTGATTTGTCCAAGTTCTCGCTGCTGGTCCAGTAATTATGTACCAACAAATGTGAACAATTATATGCATTTTTAGATACATTTTTAATCCCATTATTGACATAAATCTGAACCTCATGGTGGGAAACAGTATTTTAATTCACTCTGTCATTCAGGAAGTGCAGCAGAGGACGGTGGGATAATGAGAGGTCTTCTACTGAATCACTTGTCCTCTATAAAATATGAAAAGGTCCATGTGGGATGCCATCTGAGGTCTTAGGCCTGACTGCTGTGTGTGTGTGCTCGCATCACCACAGTGGCTACATTTAGCGCCGTTTTCAGCACTTTCTCAGGGCGTTCTGTTCATCCTTGCCGTGTTTAAAGATCACCACGGTGACCCCGGGACATAAATAATATCATTATCTGATCAATGATAAAATACACAGCCGTACATGAAAAATGAAGCTGGGTGGTGGCCGGCAGAAGCTCTGGAAACATCCCATAATACCCTTTAATATCAGCATCATTACATACTATATAGTTTTTTTTCTGGGAGGTGGTTTTTACCATTCGTGACTATGTATGTGACAAATAAACCTTTTACATGGTAAGCACTATGGTGGTATGGAGTATCAAATCCTAATAATATCAGCTACATATCTCCTCACTGTGTAGTCCATCACAGACTGTACAGACTATACCAAATAAAACCAAAGTTTAATTGTCATATATGGAATATATGGAATCATACATAGTACAGCTGTCAGTGAAGTGTTTAATGACTGCTCAGCCGTAATTGCAAGTAAAGAAATGAACAAATCTAATTTATACTATAAGAGAAAAATGTGTTGACAAGTGTGTGTGTGGGGGGGGGGGGGTTAGTTAATATTGAAAAACAGAAAACGGAAATAGAACAATTTAAAGTGCTAAAATTGAACATAGTTGTGCACCATACTGCCAGAGTTTTTCATGCGGTGTGGCCGATTTTGAAAAGGACATTGACTGGAATTCTCTGTTACAATCTGGCAACGTTTGGGAGACTTCATAGTAGAGCTTATGAGTGTCACACAGTAGCTCTGAGTGTGCCGGCCATGCCCCCTCTCAAACAGCACAAGGCAGATCCTCCTCCCCCTTCTGATTGGCTCCTTTCAGTCAATTGGGTCCAGCTGTCCTTTATCAGGTGCAATCTGGGCCCAACCAATTGGAGCACTTTATCAGCCTTATCCTGAAGATGGTTTCCTGGTTTGCGGCTTTTCTCGTTTCCTGTATATTTACTCACGCATCTCTGTTTTCGTTCAGGTTTGTCTTTTGCTTTGTCTCTGTTTTTTTTTGGATGTCTTGTGTTGATTTTGTGCTTTGTGTTCTATGCTTGGTCTTAGTTTATGTTAAAGCTCATGGTTATGTTTGTGTTTTGCAGTTTTCCAGTTTTGTGTATTGCCACATTCATGTTTGTATTCAGCTTAGGGGTTTTTTTTCTTGTACATTTTGGCTATAGTTTAGTTTGTGTTAGTTTATCTGGTCATTGCCGTTGGCTTATTTTTAGTTGGTTCTTGTATGGTTTTGTCAATAAATATAAATCTTTTTACATCTGTGCTTGTGGTTCTGCCCATTTATCATGTATTTAAATAAATACCATCACTGATCATTTAAATAGTGTGATATATTAAAATTTATTGCAATATTAAAACAACATAAATGTTTAGTTTTGGTCTGTGGCCTTTCTCTGAGTTATTTAGTCACCCCTGGTT
>JAYDZG010000030.1:544852-558148 GCA_034509265.1 Microcambeva bendego
GTAATAGTAATAAAAGTAATAAAATAGAATATAAATTATAATATTATAAGACTTTTATTAATAATACATACACTACTATTATAAATATACTGATTTATATACATCCTGACCAGCGATCAAGTGTGGCTCGGTGGGCAGCATGGGTAGGGCGAGAAACAGTCCAGGGCAACGATTGGTCGAATGTAATCAATGCAGGTATTTCAGGATTATAATGTGTAGTGTCCTTTTGAGAATCAGTGATAACAGCGCTATCAGGCTAGTGAGCGGGACAGCGGCCTCTTCGTTGCTTCTGACCTTCTGGCTGGTCGTAGTGACAATTCTCTGCGATATGATCATTTATGGGAGGGAAAAGAAGCGTCCGCTTGACGTATACGTGCAGAGATGACGGAGGGCGGGTGGAGGTGGGTGGAGATTCAGGATGCTAGCGGAAAGAAACATACTCACTGGTTTGATGATCTGCGACACAGTAATACAGTCTAATTACGAAATAACAGGGTGAGAACGATGCTCAGAGAGTGGCGGCGTGGATCCGAGAGTCGACTCTCCCGTCACCCCTTTTTTTGGAGGAGGAAACGGTTGTGAATTAATGGAACACGTCCGAGTCGGGGAGTTTCTCGCTCTCGGTCAGTTCAGCCGAAGGAACGTTTAGATGTTCTGGAGCATGAAATTAAACATTAGAGACGTCTCTTATTAAATATCGTCCATTCCGAGGGAGCGTGGAGACGACCGGAGTGCAGAGTCGGCCCGAATAAATGAGCGGATACGCTAAAGCGCGTCGCCTTCAGAAACGGCCTGCTGGTCGCGTTAATTAAAACGTAGAAGCGAAAACATGATGACTGGGTGTAATTAGCGTCCGTGAGTAAATAAAACGGACCGGTTCGGTCTCATTGATCTTCGGTTTCCAAGTCAAGAAGGAAGTTTGAGAAAGTTTGGCGAATAAGACTGATCTTTGGGGCTTTTTGTAAGAAGAACTTGTTACCTGTGATGTACCTCAGGGGTCGATCCTTGGTAACTTTTTTTAATGAAATTATTCATTGTTACAGCATCATTCTTCGGTATTATGCGGACAACGTGGACAAATGACAGAGGCCGCACCACCAGCGGTACTATTTGAACATCCAAAGATCAAAGCTTTAAACAGCCTTTGATCTAATTACAGCATTATGATGGGTTTTAGGAGTAAAACGACACATAATTGTGGACGATTCTGGCCAAATACACATGCTTCCATCCAAACTTATTCACCAGCACTTCGTCAAATAGGTGTGTGAGGCTGGTCTTGCACATGAGTCAAATTTGCCTTGCCTTGCCTTGCCTTGCTCAAGGGCCACAGTGACACCTTGTCAGCAGAAGGGCTTAGACAAGCATCCTTGTGATTGTGCTCCCAAACAAATTTAAACTACACCCGAGCTTATCGAAAGATGCTAATCTACCAACTGGTATGTTTCTGCACCCAGTTGAACACCAAAGCTTCAGTGAAGCTTTAGGCAATGCAAGTTTATTTGCATAACACCTTTCATACTCGGTGAATGTTCAAAAGTGCTTTACATTGGGGAAAATAAGCATTAAAAAATTAAAAGCAATAAAACATTCCAGAGATGTAGGACCTCAGAAAGACTTATTGCAGTTACAAATAAAAGATCTCAAAAGTTAGACAGGATAAATAAAGAGCTCATAAAAAGTGCAATATTTTAAAATAAGGATTTCAAAACACAAAGGCTGTGCTCATTATAGAGTTATGTGAGCTGTACTTACAGCATTATGTGGTTGTAAAGAGGAAATAATTCTGTAAGAGCCTTTACCTGTGGTCTCCGTAACCAATTCGAGCGCCACAACCCGGTCAGGTTGGCAAGAATCGACCAGGGTCACGTTATAAACCTGGAACAGCCTGGTGCTACCGTGCTGCTTGTCCTTTTGAGATTTGAGGTCATGACAGAGGGAACCATGAGGAAATCTCATCAAAATTCGTGGTGCTCCCGATCGCCTTCATTTACAGTTCCAGAGCTTGGTGATGGAGGTGAGGATGAAGCTCTAAGGAATCAGTGGCATCCTGCTCAGGTGAAAATGAACTATTTACTCTGGGGTCGTTCAGCAAGGGAGGTGATTGAAAAAAAATAGGAGCAGAAATAATTGCATTTAACTTATTTTGAATTAAATCACCTTTTTCAAGAGCCCGGTGAATTTATTATTCAATTATCATCACTTTCTGAGATTATCACTGAGAATTAAGGTGCCTCAGTCTGAGAATTTAAGGAGTCTAGGAATTTAGACGAACCCTCTTCTCAGGAGCGTAGGATAATCCAAAGTGCATCTGTGTAGAGAGATCCCTGGGTTTATAAACCAAAAAACACACCTTTACAGAACTGATTACTTCTCCAGGTTTTGCACACACACTTTTTCATCTTGGGCCAAAACTTGAATACTGGTGTGGTTTCTGAGCAGACGTTCTCTTGTGTTCTCACTCAACACCCACTGTCATGCTTTCAGCTCCCGACATCAAAGAGAACGTTGACGTGTCCATATAGTTTTGAACGCCGGTCATCCACACATCTCATGTCTCATTTCAAACCCTTTGCCCATTATTCTGATGTTGCTTTGTAATGGTGTCAATCAGATCCACATTAGTAATGTCAGGAGCTCTAAGGGGCCCACTTTTTAAGTGAATGACACTGGAAAGGGCCTTCCCCTAACTGTTGGTACAGAATGTTTTCAGGAATGACCACGCTCTTTAGCAGTGAGTTAACCTTTCAGAATTGTCAGAACTATCAGAACCCAGTCAGCTGGTTACCTGACTTTTATTCCACTAAATTACATTAATCATTCAGGTCCAAAAAAATAACTAATTCAAGTCCAAAAAACAGGATTGAGACAGAACCCTGGTGTTAAATCGGGATTGAGATAGAACCCTGGTGTTGAATCAGGATTGAGACAGAACCCTGGTGTTGAATCAGGATTGGGACAGAACCCTGGTGTTAAATCGGGCTTGAGACAGAATGGTGGTGTTGAATCAGGATTGAGACAGAACCCTGGTGTTGAATCGGGATTGAGACAGAACCCTGGTGTTGTATCAGGATTTGGACAGAACCCTGGTGTTGTATCAGGATTGGGACAGAATCCTGGTGTTGAATCAGGATTGAGACAGAACCCTGGTGTTGTATCAGGATTGAGACAGAACCCTGGTGTTGTATCAGGATTGGGACAGAACCCTGGTGTTGAATCAGGATTGAGACAGAACCCTGGTGTTGAATCAGGATTGAGACAGAACCCTGGTGTTGAATCGGGATTGAGATTTGATCTATTATTGGAATGATCTGGTGAGCGTGACTGGATCTCTCAAGCCTGAAGCATTCAAATCCAGTGACTGGAGTTAACGGGTTCCATCTGTCCCCAGTTCCCACTACAAAAGAGAAATCTGAGCCTCTAGACTCGCTAGGGTCGCTCAGCTGATTGACTCTGGGCCTCTTTTGCGCCCAGACCACAATCCAAAAATAACATTACCCGTGGCGTAGCGCCCGTCTCAGAGAACCGCGCCTCCATTTGGCTCCCATTACAGCTCGCTGTGGCTTGTGGCTTCAAGAAAACGTGCACGTCCAAGGTCTGGAACGCTCACAATTTCTGCTCCATCATCAGATATGTAGGAAAATAAACATAAAGTCTGTAATTTTGTTGCGGTGTGGGTGTGGCACCGCCGCTCCAGTTAAGGTTTGAATAGCTTCGGTTTGGTGTCGGGAAAACTTCGGGCCCCCGGACGAGGCCCCTAGGCTCCGACTGGCTTGCACAACCAGAAATCAGATTGTTACAACCTGCTATAGTTTGACTGTAGATGTGAGTGAATGTAAGATGCGAATCATGAATGCAAAAGGTGTTGGTCATAGCCTAGTGGTTAAGGTACTGGACTAGTGATCCAAAGGATGTGGGTTCAAATCTCACTATTGAGCAAGGCCCTTAACCCTCGATTGTTCAGACCGTACACTTTAACTGGACTGTGAGTTGCTTTGGATGAAGGCGCCTGCTAAAAATGTAAATGTGAGTCTGTGAGAGGCTCGCTGGTATTTTATGCTAATCTGAAGTCAGTCAGGTTGAAAACACCTACGTGCACCCCCCTCCTCCGGGCACAAAGTCTGGGTACACCTTGACATCCGTCAGAAAAACTTTGTCGTACAAACTGTACCTGATTCGTTATGCCATAAGTACAGAAGGATGTGGATTGGAACACAGCCATGGAAGCTTGTAAGCGACCAGCGTTCCTGTGTACTTACAGTCTAGTCTGTCATGAAAACACACAGTGTAGTCAAAAGTATTTGGACACCTGAGCTTGCCGGGGTGTCCTTGGCTACTCACAAGACGTTGTGAGTTGCTCTGTGTATGGGAATTTGTGCCCATTGGGTCAAAACATGGCAGCATTTGTGTTTGTATGGCTGGATGCTGTTTTGGTGGATGTGTCAGTTCATTCCAGAGCTACAGTCTCCAGACTCTCCATGCAAGAGATGCGTGAATAAGAAGGGATCGTGGGGGCGTGTGTTTGGAGAATATACCCTCCTTGTACACTGTCAAGGTCTCCAGCAGAGGAAGAATAACCTGGCTATGACAAAGCTGATGGAAAAAAATAGGGAAATAGTAAAAGGAATTTAGTTAGAGCACATTTCCTCATCCTTCAGCTTCGGCTCACGTCTCTTTTAACTTCATCTCGGAAAAATCTCCGGGAAGCGAGTCGGGACGGGGATTAGAGAACGAGCTGATCGCTCAACACATCTGAGAAAACCTTCCACCCTGTTGATGTTGGATGAAAACGTTCTCGGGAGGAAGATATTAAAGGAAATGCTTCCCTGCAATAACAGGAGCAAAGACGAACGACCTCGTTTTATTTTCCAAGGTATTTATTCACTTCATGGCCCGGTGCGGTTTTGGCTTTACAAGACGCTTCTGATCCAGTTTCCGTGACGGAGTGGCCACACAAACCTAAGATCAATATGCTCAATGCCAGAAACATGTTGGAATCAAAATAAGATGTTTCCAAATCCTTTTTCCCCTGAATAGACATTATGAGATAGTTTAAATAGTTAAGATTATATTTAAATAGTAGTCGTGGAAGGACAAATCAAAAGGGGGCATGTTCAAACCCCACAACTGTCATAATGTCACCTGAGCATAATTCATAGCATTAAATTGATGCCAACTCATCTAACTAATGAGCCTAAAAAGCATCATGTACATCAAACAACCAAAAGTATTTGGACATCTGATGCAGGGCTGGCACTGTGAGAAAGTGCAGCACAAGCGAGTGATGTTTTTTTTTTTTAATTAACGCTCAATCGATAAATTACGTTGGCTCTTATCGGCAGTAATGAATTGACATGCACAAATGCAGTGGATTAGTAGTATTCGCACCCTGTGCATTGTTTTTCGTGCCTTCACCCAATGGATCACTCGACACAGACACAGAGGCTTAGCTTTTAATAAACAGATCTCAGACCTGATGAAACTTTGTTCTTAAAGTAAAAAAAATAGGCTTCTGACCAACAATCCTCACCATTCCAGTATGGAACTCTTATCTGTCACACCCACAACAAGATAAACGAACTTCCTGAGACGTGACTTCTCCCCCTTCACTTAATTCCCATGCAGCCCTGAACCACACCCCGCCGGTCAGAGCAGAAACAAATAAAAGAGATGAAGATGAAAATGGAAGCATGTGTTGGTCCTCCCGGTCCTCTCAGCTCTGTAAAGAGTTCCAGCGTTAATCCAATTAGCATCAGCGCTCACATTCATCACTGTCCGGCGGCTCTCTGTAGGGCTCCGTGTAACACACCCCGCTCAAGTGTGGAATTTACAAGTGTGTGGTCCGCAGCCTTCCCGGAGGGGCGGGTGGCTTTATCTGGATCTCCAGGCTTGAATGGTAAAACAGTGCTTTAGCGCCACCAGGTGCCAAAGCGCTTTTGTCCATTGTTATATCATAACCGAGAATATGTATCTCTTTTCATCGCCAATGGGGGTTGGTATTAGTATTCCCAGAGGAACTGGATATGGTCAAATTGGCAGAAATAAATTTGGGGGCACTTGGGCGAGTAATCTCATCCATGACCTCATGGGGCACCATATCACACTGAATGAATGAATGCTTTTATTGTCACTATACACATGTACTATGAGATTTAATTCAACTCCTTTCCACAGTGCAACATGTACGTAAAATATAACTAGAGTAAGGGTAAGGTGCACAGTTCTGAAACACTAGATACATTTACAAGTAATGAACAGATCATATTTACAGAGAAAAGCAAAATTGTATCAGTTGTATTATTATGTTAAAGATATTATTTTATATCTGTTTTTTTTTTTCTTCTTTGTTCTCCTTGTACGTCCTCGTGTGAATCTCCATGCCCGATGTGGATCATATGCCAGGAAATATGATCTGGGAATTGGCCATGTCGTAAATGTCTTCTCAGGCGAGTTTGGGGCTGTTAAAGCTGCAAAGGAAAAGTTACTCATAACTCAGATGTCCACATACTTTCAACATAAGAAAGCATTTGTAATTAATAATTACAATATAAAAGATTGAAAATAAGTGTATAAACAATCATGCCTCACTGGATCCCCACCAGAACCGATGTCAAAGGTCGAGCACTGTTGTTCAAGCACAGTGGTGATTTATAGGTTCGGCTTTGGTCGGTGGGTTGGCTCGGCAGTAAGATTAATCCTGCGCGGATGAGGTCCAGCAGGTCACAGGCGTGTTGAGCGAGTCCTCTCCATCTCTGTTAGCACAAAAGTTTTCAATTAGCGGCGCAGACTGAAAGAAAAACACGTCTGATCTCTCACCAGTAAAAGTCGTAGCAGCTTATCAAAACATGGCTACAGAGCGCATCAGAAACCCGAGTCGTGTAGAAAGGAACATCAAGATTACAGACGAGTGCATTTAACTGATCATTTATCAACCACTAACACTAGTGCGCTGATAATCCAAAAAAGGTTCACAATCAAACAGTAAAAGATGATTGGAGTGATTAAATTCATTACCGGGCCGCTGAAGCTCTGTAAGCTTATGACTGTGTATAGTTCATGGATTTTACTGTCTACAGTCCAAAGTATTAGTACTAGATTCAGACATTCCAGATAAAACATGGTTCTGTGATGCATAAGATCACATGGACTCTTGAAGACTCACCGATGCCTTCACCAACGCATTCAGTTAAGCCATAAATCAACAACATTCAGAAATGCCACCGACTTCTGTGAGCTTAAAGTAAAAACAGCCTGATAGTCACAGAAGGGTACAAACTCCAGGGTTTGTCATGTACAGTAAACCCCCGAAGTTACCGGGGCGTGGCTGGCACGGTTCTGCTAATCCGGAACAGGGGCTGAACTCACGCCCACGTGGCACCTGTTTTGTTCCTTTAATCCGTAACTCTGGATTTCTGTTGAGATCGGGTCCTCCGTTGTGGTGGTTCCAGTCTGGCGTTCTTCCTTCCTCTCCTCTCCGTGTTCGCTTTTGATTTAAGCAAAGGTGACTGGGCACGCGGGCAGCGCTGGCACCTCGACTAATGAGAAAAAAGCCGTTTCCATTTCCAACTGAGGCACCGCGTGTCAGGGAGAGCGGCTCTTCTCCTCCGGCAGAAAAAAATCTTTATTCTTTATTCCCGGCGGAGAGTCCCAGGCTGTTTGCGCTTGGAGGACATTTCTATTACGTTTTCTGATAACGGAACGGGGAGCTGGCATTTATTAACCGTCGGGCCGATCGGCTGAGGAAAATACTAGTCTGCTGACCTTTAGACGAGTCTGCTGGCGCATTTGGAATCCCCTTTTGCGAACAGAGATTTCAGAATTTCGGCGTATTGCTTGTTTTCGGTGTAATTTCCCCACAAATGGTTCAAGTGGAACTGGAAAAATGGATGATTCGTTGCTGCAGGTACGCCCTCTGCTGGCTCGATGTGCCGCACAGTGACGGGGACAATGTGGATCTGCGTGTGATACGGATCTCTGTATGTTATATATACACTGATAAGTACCTGGTAACTTCAATGTGCCCATATGAACTAGAACAATATGTGTGCCAAGGACAAAGTGGTACCAGGCATCACTGACATACTCCTATTGATCGTTCTTCATTTGATTGAGTGTCTTCTATTTACCATGCAGGTCTGTAGTTTACTTCTCTGTGCCCATATAACTACGACTAGTACCAAAAATAGTAAGTTTGGGATATTCTAACACATCCGCACTAAAATTCTAAACACCCCCTTTCGAATCTCGGCTCCTTTATCAACAGGCTTTGAGCCATGTAATGGGCAGTATTGCCAGTGCCTATAGCTGACATAAATTGGCCACCATGTCTGTTGGGTGGGAAGAATTTCCAGGCTGAGTGGGTGTGTTGTTCAATATTTTATTTCTGTATTTTCTCCAAATTTAATTATAGCCAGTTATGCTTATTCTTCTGGTTTATGTTTTAGTCCCATTTTGTTCCCACCCAGCAATTGGCCAATTTCATCAGCTACACTGTCTGCACTTTCGACTGTGCCTGCTAGGGGGTGTCCTGTCAACCAGTAACAGAGCTGAGATTTCAATTTAAAAGGATTGTCAGTAATAATAAACATTTTTTATAACATAAATATATATATTATATAAATATTAAGAATTTGGAAAGCAAGGATCAATCACGATCCTCAATAAGAATCATAAGGACGTTACTTCAAACTTTAAGCTCCTCATTCACTAAAACAGTCTGCTAAACTATTATTAATAATCCGTGTAATAATTGTGTAATTGTGTGAGATCATCTGTAACAAACAGAAAGGCGGCACGCTGTTCTGAAATAACAGTTCAACAATAAACTCATCAAACTCCGTCTGTTGGGCCGCATTAGCGCTCGGCGCTCATCTGTGGATTTGGCTAAATTAGCGTTGATGATGGCAGTCAGAAGCGGCATCTGCTGTTCGGCAGAATCAGAAGAATTTCAACAAATTTCAACAGAATTAAAGCAAATTAAAGCAAATGCGCAGGAGTGTGGTATTTAATGTCGGCGGAACACTGCAGCGCAATATGAGAGGGATTCACCATCAAAATGTCCTGAACCGGTTCCTCTCGCGCCTTTAACTGAGGGTACGTCATGTGCAGAGGGCGCTAATCTTGGTTTTGTTCTGGTTAAGGATGATAGAAGTATTGGTGCATTTTAGTTGATTTTGTTTTAGTCAAAATCTGAGGTGGAATAAGTATTAGTGTATTTTAGTACCAATCTTGGGTTTGTTTAGATGGGATAGGTCTAGACTGCAGTTAGAGTTAATATTGATTTTTTTTTCTTGGTCTAGGCTTGTTGGTCCCCATTAGTTTTGTAGTCTAGCTCTCTGTCCTGGTCTAGGATGATCTGTGTTGGTTTTGTGTTGGTCCTAGACTGTATTAAGTCATGGTCTTGTATGGTATGAGTTAAGGTCTTAGTTATATTGGTAATTATATTGTTTTCATCTTGATTTTACATTATTTGACTCTTAATACATGATCATTTGGAGTCTTGGTTTCAGGTATACATGTTCTTGGTCTTTGTCTTTCTCAGTACTGGTCTTGCCTAAGCCCGGCCGAGGAACCCGCGAGGAATCGACACGGTGAGCGTTTATTCCACCGAGTGTCTGAAAAACTCTCAGTCTGTTCTGTTCAGCTTGAACCCAGGATGACGAGGTTCAGACTAGCGCAGAAATAAACAAGAGAGAGCGAGGAGAGAGCGATCCTCCCAAATTCCCTCGCCGCCCTCTTCTCCGTTTCAGGAGGAAGATCGTCCTTCACAGGCTAGTGATTACCGACGCGCACCCACGCTAATAAATTAGAGAGGGAGGAGGTTTGCTAATAAATCATACGAAGAGGGAGAGAGGGCTGAAGGGAAAATATAACACAGACGTGCCCGCCGTTGCAGCATTTCCGAAGGCCTGGAAACGCTTAAAGCAAATAAAATTTCACTATTATTACCTAACTTTTTGTAAGCTAGGATAATTTAACAAACCAGCTCTTCGTGGTACTTGCCTCAATCTTTAGTACTCTAGTCGTGTCTGGCCATTGCACATGTTGATCTTAGCATGTGTGAGTGATTTTCAGACTTATCATTTTCTCTGGCTCTCTTAGAGATTATTCAATACGTCAGTCTACAGTGCAGGTAACACTTCAGGCTCTAAAGAATATCAGTTTTTATCATTTTAGCTGCACCTCTCACATAATTTCACACATTATTTATAATTGATTCCTTGGCTCTGCCCTGAATTAGAGTCTGTGTGCCACATAGTTCTGCTCCGTCCTACCCACCTGATCATCTGATCAGTAGAGAGGATTCGGAGTTTTAGATTTAGATTGAAGTAACATGTCTGTATGGAGAGAGTGCTAGGTTGTCAGACAGACCCAAAGTGTGAAACTACAACATTGGAAGTGCAGTGATAGGATTTAATTAAGCACAGCAGTGTTTGGGACACGTCGGCTTCGAATACCATCGAAGTTTCAAGCAGGTTCTCGACAGCCGTCTGTGTTCTGTTCAATCCAGTACTTTTCCTGCACAACGGTTCATTTGCCCAATTGATGCCCAACTGATGCCCAACTGATACCATGGTATTGCTGCACGGGCTTGGTAGATGATTTGATTTTTGAGGAACTGAAGCCCTGTGAAGTGTTGGTGTCTGGTCTAGGGTGTTCCTGCACTTCCCTGGTCACTGGACATGGTGTGGTTCAGCCCTGATCGGAATAAAGTGGCTGATGAAATTAAATGTAATGAAACCAGCAGTAGTTGGGCCGAGGGCAGAAATCGGGAGAATTATGATCTGGGTAATGTTCCAAATCAATCACCTCCTTGCTTCTGCTAGTCCCTCATTTTCTTCAGTCTTTTATGTTCCTTAAAAAAAGAGATCATTCGTGGCTTTTTTTTTTTTTTTTACCAGAGTCATATTCCAAATTACTCGTACCCCCCCTTGCTCACTTCGAAAACTGTCTGACGCCCATACACTCATAAATCGAGTCCAAGACAGCCAGCCGTGGGAGAGAATTCCCATTAAAGCCAATGGAAACGGCAGAGTGATTTGGAACTTGACCCGTCAGGCAGGTAAACAAAAACACCGCTCACTTTCTTCTAGGGCTGCAATCAATACCAGCCCCCACTAAACTCGGTGGAATTAGGACACAGGTAATGTTTCAAATTAATCTCGCTCCCTTTCTTCTTGCGTTCAGTCCCTACAGCCTTTCTGGCTGCCTTTTTTTTTTTAAGTGTCATTCTCCAGGTACAGATCGATCTCACCGTTGAACTTTCTCCTTATCGCCCCACGGCCTATTTGTTTAGATCGCAGGCTAAAATATCAAGGGGTTCCATCTCAAATAATCCCATCATCAAATGATAATTTGTATTTTGTATTCAGATTCACCAATATTGGTAATGTTCACTATTCATTATCTCTGTGCAGTACATTGAGAATCCAGCAGATTGCAGCAGTGATGAGAGATCCTTACAACTCTTCTCGAGCAGATAATAGTGATTTGTTTTATGAATACAGGCAAGTCAAAAATGAGCAGGGGGGGCACAAGTAATTTGGAATTTGACTCAAAATCTCTTTTTTGACCGGCGTTAAAGACTGACGCAGAGGTTTGTACTGGTGGGACATTGTTCTGTTCTTCTACACCATCTGAATGTTTTGTTTTCCATGCTACAGAATTAGTGTTTTATTATTGTTGTTATAAATATTATTATAATTATATGTTATTATTTCAGACTCTGTGTTTCTGCAGTTATAATTTTAACTTGGGCCCATATCAATATATTAATATTTTTGTGTAAGTATTTCATGTTGTTATTGTTATTTATTATTAATATTAGTATTATTCCACCTTCCTACTTCACCGACTTCAGTAAATAAATACTTAGAGACAGACAGTAAGTTTTCCTCCCTCAAACAACTCAGTATTGTTCGTCAAACATTGTGGTGAAACTGGACATGTAGGTATAATAAGTGGTAGGTAGGTAGAGTTAGTTGCCTAGATGGGGACTGCCAAAGGGCAGAATGTGGCCCATACTTAATGCTATAGATCCTCACTTCTCTTCTCCCGGTTTTACCCTTCCAGGTGGTAAATAACCCAAAAACAGATTCTGACTCTGTTAGAGGAGAGTGGTTAACCTCAGCTCTAACCAGTCCTGAATATTAACGGTGGAATTTTTCGTAACGTTGTGTCCCCTACAGCATTGCTCGTCTCCCACTGAAGCTTATCTGACCTTTACTGCCTTATTATCTCCTTTAATCCTAAAAGCCGCGTCTGTGCGTGAAGGCCTGACCTAAAAAAACATTGTTTTTTATCACATTTCTGATGAATCTTACACCCCTCGCCCCTGCGGCCGGGCCCCGGGAGTGTAGAGAGCGAGGAAGACAGAGAGAGAGGACAGACGGACCTTGGCGGGATGGAACAGAGAGAGGGGTCAGTGTCTACAGACGGACCTTGGCGGGATTGAACAGTCGAGGGTTTGTTAGTGCTCTTGTTTTCTGTTTTATTTGCATTTACAGATTTTATTTCATCTAGAACCTGTTTTAATTAGATTATTATTTTTATTTTCGCAGGAATGTTTGAACTCTTCTGGGGGGATTGATCAGTGTGTGTGTGTCTTCTTAAAGAGAGGGATGAGGGATCTGTAGACACGTGCTGCCCCCTGCAGGATTGGGTCAGTATTACAGCGGTAAATATTCAACATATAAGTGAGGTCAGAATTTCCACATGATCACTTTTTATTGAAAGTGCTCAGGACTGCGGAGACACGAAAGTATTCACTCATGTACATATACATTTATGATTGGACCATTGTGTATGCTGTTTGGTCAGAAGAATGTGGACACCTGAGTTAAAGATCATTGAACTGTAGGAATTGAAAGGAAAGATGGAACTCGGGTTATGCTTTTTGGACCATGTCTGTTGAAATTGTTACCCGTTAAATTGTTAATGTTAAATTGATTAGACTGTTTACTCAGAACCTGACCGGGATATAGCAGACAAGCTGAATAAATAATAAACAAATGTGGTCGCTACCCTTCTTCTGCTTATGAAATTTAAATATGGAAACCAATGTCCTCTGAGCAGATTGGCAACCCCCCATCCAAACATACACACACACAGATAGTGTAGGCTGAAAGCTGTTGGTTCTCGGGTGGGAATTCAGGTGTGCAGTCATGCTGTTTTCTCATCCGCTAGGGCAGCGTGATATGAAATGGTGTGTGCCATGTCTTCAGGCTTGATTGTCATCCAATCAATACCCGCCTTATCTATTGCATCACGCTTGAACAGACAGTAAATGACTTCACC
>JAYDZG010000030.1:628417-639299 GCA_034509265.1 Microcambeva bendego
CCCCCCCCCCCCCCCCCCCCCCCCCCCCCCCCCCCCCCCCCCCCCCCCCCCCCCCCCCCCCCCAGAAAGGGTCAGCCACTTATTAAACTTGGTGAAGGCAGCATTCAGCAGCTTGGATGAACGTGTGCTTGTTCTGTGGCTTATGATGGAGCTGCATCGAAGATCTCTTTTACAAAGGAGACTTGACCACACTTACACACAGACATAGACTGTAAATATTTCAATATGAATTATTACATACATGAAAATAAATGAAATAAACTATGTTACATTGTACATGCAGATGCTTCTGGGGAAATGTGGACACAAAACTTTTAATAAATAAGAGCGAGTACGAGATGCCTTACACTGGTGCTCCTGGAGTCTGGCTGTAAACCTGCTGTGACCATGCTAAAGCTAAATAAATAATTTAATATTATTGGGACTATAAAGAGGTTATTGTTGTGATTTTATAAATGTCAAAATAGGTCTCTAGACACGTCCTACGTTTGCTTTGGGCACCTTGGTGGAAATTGCAGAGTTTCTAGAGTGAGATATGAGTTTACCTAGCGATACCTGGTAGTGGGGGATGGTGTCAGGAGAACATGGAGGAAACAGCACCGTGATACCTGCTGTTGGAGGAGGGGCGAGGGCGGGGCGTACGAGTAAGCCGAGTCACTGAACTCTGTACTCTATGTCCACTGAAACGCACGTCTGGTTGGTGTTGAGCTACATTTCCCTGCGTGTCTTTGTTTTGTAGTATCTGCGCCGGAGCTAGGCTCTCGCTGCACGTCGTCCCACTCTTGGCCATCCCAGAGGCAGGTATTCCCTCAACCTGAGCTTTGTTGACACTAAATATCCTGCCCTGACATATCCTTTGTTCGTCAGGAGAACTCGAGCTCCCCTGGCATTGTCTTTCTTGGTCAAGCGTAAGCAGGACCAAACGGGGGTTACTGATAATGGCGGCCTTTGAGATTGATGGCTTGCGTTTAGCCCCAGCCACACCCGAAATCTCCACAAGCTTACTTTACCTGGTGTTTGTGTGTGTGTGTGTGGGCCGCATTCCAACGACTTAAATCAACAATGGGTGGACTAATCCTGGTGCGTTCTGGGGCTACAGATCGTAGATATAAATTCGTGCAACAACCACATGGGAATATGCACTTCAAAAATCTGCACCTGAGCGTTTCAGTGCACAGGTTGGTTTTGAAAACTAAACGACAGCGCTGAACCACAGACTTTTGCCATCTTTCAAACAGGGCGAATGCAAATTGAATGTGGAAGGTGTGTTATCAGGCTCCCAGTGTAAGCAGGTATTTCAGGCTGAGACAGGCTTAAGGGTACAATAGAGGATTGCATGTCATTACAGCAAACAACTGAGTGAAAAGACCGGTTACACCTTCACACTTGCCAAAAAGGTTAAATATGCATTTTGGGATCTGAGATATCAGGAAGAAGTTCTGACCCGGTAAAGTCTGAACCCTTTTTAGCACCATGTTGTGGGTTTGAATAGAAGCGGGTGTGTGATGCCCTGCAGCCATGTCCGCTGTGTATTTCCAGCTTGTTCCGTTTGACCGAAATGTTGTAGAGATGTTAAAGTTAAACTTCAATCGAACTGGAGAGGAACATGCCAAATGCTACACAGACAGAAGACACAGCAAAGAATCAAACCCAGGTTCTAAAACAGAGAGGCTAATTGTGCCACTCATTAGGTTTGTTGCATAAATCAAATACACATGATGTGCTGGAAAATTCCCCATAATGAGTAAGACACTACAGAACGAAAGTGTTACCGTAAAAGCAGTAAGGAGGTTTCACAACATGCTTAAACCTGCACAAGACACCGAGATGAGAGAGAAACGCACACAAGCTGGAACACGACTGTTCCAAAGAGCCGGGAGGCGTGTCATCAAACCAACCTTATTCAGTGCTCCATACCAGGAAAGGTCTTTCATACAAGACCGAGACGTACGCGTTAAAGATCTCCTGGCTTTGTTGATATACCCAGTTTAAAAATCAGACCTGCCAAAATGACACTCACTTTCTCAACTATTTTTCCAATCCGGGTAGCCTTGGGTGCTTTAGCCCGTTCCAGCTTCTCAAGGGGTGCACGGCACACAGAAACACCCCGGGAAGGCCAGTCCAGGAATAAACTACATATCTGAGGTCTTGGTTTTGACTTTCAGGTGTGGAACATCCACTCTTTATTTTTGATGATTCGTGTTCAGTAGAACTAAGCAGGCCTTGTGTATGACAACACGGTGCCTGATTCACGACTGACCTGTTTTCCCAGTAAATCCGATAAACACCGAGGCCATGAGTCATGTTATCAGCCTGATCAGGTCATTTGTTTCTCTTCTGCTCTTTCTACAGAGCTGTCCAGGACTTCAGTGATTTTCAAATTAAAATTCGACGCTCGATTGCACTTAGCACAATATTTTTTTATCTACAGTGTTGCATTTCTATTCAATAATGATGCAATGAAGAACATTCTGTCCAGAAATGCGAATATGTAATAAACTTTGCAAATAATGTTACAGGTCTGGGCGAGCACTAATCTTTTTTTTTCTATTCCAAGGTCATATTCATTACACGTGTTAAAACTTGTCTAAAACGCCTTTAATAACTCTAGAGTAAGTGAACTCTATGTTGAATTTGAAGGTTGGTAATACTAAAAATGCTTTTATTTTACTTGTACTGATGTTAATGTTCGTCCCAGACCTGTTGAGAGGGGCTGAAAACAGGAAATTGCCTTCCCTAAATTGTTGATACGCATTTGGAAGCGTGTACCTTGTCACATATAATTGATTGATTAAATCTGTTAGCAGTTGTTGGGGTTAAAATACATGGACTGTAAAATTGAAAGGGCTGTCCCAATTCTGTACTCCGTAAAGAGTGTTTAAGCAAATTAATGCAAATGCTGCCATCTAGCGGTCAGATTGATATCGTGCAAAAAGCCAGCCCTCGACTTAAGAACATACCAAAGTTTAGGTTTACTTTAGACTTAAAAGTCCTATCCACCACATTTTAAAGCTTTTTATCAGGCCAGAAATTCAGTGACAAATAAACCTTCCACAGTTTAAAATAGTTTCGTATTGTTTTATAAATTTGCAATAATCCAAATTTGTTGAATTTATTCAGTTATAGAATATAATTTAAAATCTGCAGAGTGACTAGTGTTTACGTGTTCCATAATTTCTATATAATTACATTAAATTATTAGTCACAAGAGAAAGCAAATGCTGCCACCTAGTGAAATAATTAATGATTACACTTATTTATTAAAATGTCATGGACTGGCTTTGAAGGTCATTTACAGAATATCCGGATCAGATGCACATACTTGGAGTGCAGCAAGGGGTTAACAGTGGTAGACTGGGAAACCCCCTATCAAGCAGCTGCTTTAATGTTACTACCAAACCATTTTCAATACATGGTGTAAAGGTTAACGAAGAGCATACCTGGTGATGTCTCAAATCGCCTGTACAGACTTGACTTCTTTTTGCAGTGTTAGCTCTTCAGCAACGTATAATTTATTATGCTGCCTGTGAAAAAGACAATAAAAGTAGACGGGAACATAAGCTTATGTCTGTTATAAAAAGCCTCTTGTGGTAATGGAATAGCAGACAAGCAGGGAGAATAATACAGAAGTAACGTAATGATCTCATTGTTAACTCTGATATATAGTTTTTAAAGCCTTGATTTTGTTAGCAGTATCAGTATGATATATTTGAGGTGTGGTTCATTGCTTAGTGTGCAATTGTTGTTCCTGCTGTTTTAAGATTGTCCTAAGACTCCCGAACGAGTGACTTATTTGCAGAGGGTCTGTAGCTTTCTGTTGAAGTGACCGAGTCTTTCACATCACCAATGGGTTAAATTAAATAAAACCAGATGCAAGTTGACTCATTTCATTAGATTTGTTTTTACTCCTGGTCAGGGTTGGAGTCTAACTTTCCTGGAATCACTGGGCACATGGAAAAACAAACCGAGGACGGGACACCGATTTGTCTTGGGGCCTCCGTAACCCCAAAGAAATCATGACTGCACGGAGATGCCTAATTGGTCTCTTGATTTCTGACGCAGTGGGCTAACACAATTTAGTGCGGTGCCACTTGGTTACCACCAATTAAAGGTGTCATTTATTTCTTTGTTTTGCTTATGTACAAATACAGTGTTGGGTCTACAGTCCCATGTTCTCAGGTTGAATGACAGCAGTACTCTCCTCTTCAAGCCACAGGATGCCAGTGGTTACTGAAATCGGTCCTAACTGTAAGTCATGAGTAAATGTGTATGATGCTCTTCAATGAACTGGTGTCCCATCCGGGATGTATGTTTTCTTTGCACCAAGTGGTTCTGAGATATTACCGATACAAGTTTAAAAATATATGGACGAAAGATATGAATCAGTCTGGATCAGCATCCCGTGTCTAGACTAGATCTAGAAAAAGTGACAAACGTTTTCCAACTAAACTGTATACCCAAATAACCCCAAATAAATAAGAACCCAAATAAGCACTGGTAGTGAGTAACTGGTAAAAAATGTTGTGTTCACAAGGGAAATGTTTATTTTGCAAGAAGAAAAAACTGTTCAAACAATTCACATCACCAACAGTACGATTATATATTTTAGTACTAGTCATACTTAAAATAATTCCGGATAGCGTCATTTTTGTTTTGTATTATGTTTTTTCTTCCCGGTCACTAATTTAACCTTATTATATGACTATAACATGACCTGGGTGTGTGATGGCTGGGTGTGCTTCCTCTTGCAACCTGTATCTCATTTCTAGACAATAGTAAACTGTAAAATAAAACTATAACTGTGTGAATGCTTCACGAATACACGGAGAGTATTGTCCACAGATGTAAATAAGCACATGTGTTCAGTAATGTAGACACAGTAATGGTGAAAACCTTCGAGCGATAGTCTCTGTAGTCGTCGACTCATTTTCCTGAAAAAAGACAAATACAAAATGTTAGTTAATACAATCTGGGGTGTGAAGCTGCTGAATTCATGTCGATGTACTACGTGTACTACATTTATAGGAAACTGCCTTACCAAGGTCGTCTTAGACTCTTACAGTGATTACAGCACTGGCTCTCGCGGTGAAGCCGTTCCCATGCGTATCCCCAGCCTCGATCACCAGGGTGTATTTGGGATATTTCTGGTAGAGATCATATCAGCGAGTGAAAATCTGTTTTCTGCACGTTATCACGTTCCACGCGTTAAAATTGTCGTTCGTTTGTCTTTACTTGACTGTTCAGCCCCTCGGCGTTGACTTTGATCGCTCCTGTGTTCGGGTTGATATCGAACATGTTTGGTTGAGGCAGCGGTGGATCCTGACTGATGATGGAGTAAGTGAGCTCGCCGTTTTCAGAGTTGGGATCGTCTGCATCGGTGGCTGTGACGGTCATGAACTCGAATCCTTTATTGAAAGAGTAGTAAAGACGAGATTAAGCAAAGAGCAAAACAGAGGATGATCCCTGCCCTAGTCTATCGTTCACTCAGAAGTTCATATTAACTGGCTCGGCTTGCACAAAACGACGACGACAGACATATGAGGGAAGGTAGAGCTGGCATTAACTAGGTAAAATGGAGAGAATAATAGAGAAACGTTTAAACCGAGTATGCCGGTGTGAGTGGCTTGCACACCCCTGTGCTCTATTCAAGCCATGCACCCTTTACCTTTCCCTGAAGCCTCTGCAACACTCTCTTTGAACTGAGGTTGGGTGAACACAGGCTTGTTATCATTCTGGTCAATCACACGGATGTCTATCTTCATAGGAGGTTCATTTATACCGCCATCGACTGAGACAGCATGGGCTTGAAGCTATTTCACAAAAATAAAATCAAGATAATAAACGATGTACAGAATTGCGTACTCTTTCATGATTTACTATTACACCTGTAAAATATGTGTTTTTAATCCATAAAAAGATAAACGTTTCACACACACACACACACACACACACACACACACACACACACACACACAGACACACACACATTATTCTGGAAAGGCAGCAAAATATTTTGCTAAGAAAGCCACTCACAGCATACTGATGAATGATCTCTCTGTCTAAAGGACCTGTAACAGAGAGCCAGCCAGTGTTTTTATCCACACTGAAAACATTCACCGGAGGTTGGTCAGCCCCTTCACCCTTGATGCTGTACACCATGTTGGAATGACTGGACTTGATCTAGACAAAGATGTGGACACATTGGTGTTGTACGTAGTACTTCATATCAATCGATGCTGGAAATACTGTGTCAAAGACACGAACATCAACAGATCATGCACTCAAAATTTTGGGGTGGGTCTTGTTTAAGCAAGCGACTTAATTGAGTTGTACAGGATGATTAAACATAACGTAATGGCTGAATTTAGCATTTGTAACCTTAATCAAGACACACCGGCACTGGAAAATGCATTCTTCATTCATCAAAATTATTATTCTTTTTCTACCAGATACACATTTTACATTTTGGCGTCGATCATACCTACATAAGTTACCCAAGTATCTGTAGTTAAAGCATTTAAGCATGTAACTTAACATAACTCAGTTCCTCATGTCATGAAAAACACCGACCTGGGCGATCTGTTTGGGAAAAGGACCTCTGTCATTCTCCGGGATGAAGACTTGGGGAATGATCAACTGCATTCCTTTATCTGAATATTCAGAATCGGGCTATAAAATCAAAAGGACACATTGATCAGAATGACTCTTCTTTTTATATTACCAACGTATTCAAAATACTCGAAATATTGTGACCTCTTTTGTGAACTGTGCATCGTTTCAGCTGAACCAATATTCCTGCTCATAAAGGTTTTAAATTGCAGTTTTGCAGAAGTTATTGCCTATGTGTGGGAGACATGTTTTCTGGTGCAACCACACCTAGTTGATGATGCAACCAGTTGACGATGAGGCGATGAAATTGCAACTAAAAAACAATGATAAACTTTGGATCCATTTTTAATCGTTCACCCATTTTGGATATGACCGATATCTTAGTCTGCTTGTACAGGACACACAAGGGATTGAAATCGTGTTAATCTCAGATGTATGTGTGTGTGTGTACACATATATACAGATACACGCATGGACATGAAAATATTGAAACTATGAAAATTATAGGTCCCAAAGATACTAAAATGGCTTGATGCATTCAAACAGATGTGCAATTCCAGCAGTGTGAATGATAATTAGTGCAAGAATGCAGTTCCTGAAGATGAGCAGCTGTTGACAGAAACGAATTATTACTTTAAATGTGAAAATAATCAAAAACTGTGTGTGTATGTGATGGTGCATGTGTGTGTGTATGTGTGTGTGTGAGGGAGTGTGTTCCTGACAACATACTTAAATGCAAATGATATATGTAAACACCTTTGTGTTCTTATCTGTGACCGTAATAACGGCCGTTCCTGTGCTACTGATGCCTTCGCCCTCCATATCTGCAGCTACAATCTCCAGGGTGTATTTAGGATATTTCTGAAAGAGATCGATTTCACAATGAATACTATTATGATGCATGTAGAATTAACTCTGAACATTAAGAAGCGATGTGTGTGTTCACCGTTCTGTCTAGTCCGTCGGCATCGACTCGAATCGCGCCGCTAACAGGGTTGATGGCGAACATGTTGGGATGCGGGCCGTCCGGAGTCTGTCTGAGGATGGAGTATCTGACGTCTGCGTTAACAGTGTCGGGATCGTCCGCGTCTGTGGCCCTGACTGTCATGAACTCGTAACCTAGAACATCATTATGTTCGTTATGAATCATTAATAAGAACACACCATCTAAAGTCGAATCGATTTAAGAGTGTAATTATATTTATATATATACATTTATTATATTTAATAACGTTACCTTTTTTTGAAACCTCTGGTACACTGCCAAGGAAAGGATTTTTAATGAAAACGGGGGGATTGTCGTTCTGGTCCAGCACCTCCACGATTACCTCCATGAGAGGTTCCTTTATGTCGGAATCAACAGGTGAAAAAGCCTTAACCTCAATCTAAGCATGTAAAAACAGATAAATGTTACAAGAGTTAAAAGCATGAAAGTTACTCTTTAATAACAACATGTATTTAAAATAAACGCTTGGAGGGAAGAGCATTCATAAGCAATACATTTCATGTTGGCTGTATCCCAGGTAGAGTCACTTACCACATAACTAGATTTCTCTTCTCTGTCTAGAGACCTGGACACATACAGCATACCAGTGTGCCTGTCTATGTTGAAAGTCCCCGCTGGAGGCTGGTTCGCACCTTCACCGCTGATTTCATACATGACCTTCGTCTCTTTGGCATGACTGGACTTTATCTGGAAACACACGCCGTGTTGGGTTAAACCAGATAATTGATGAAGGACATTTTCATTATCAAATGAAATACACCAACCTGCGCCAGCAGCCTGGGAAAAGGTCCCTTTCCATTCTCCAAAAGACGGAGTGGAGGAATCACCCATTCTCTCTTTGTCCTCCTCAATCCTCCGGACGATTTTGGAAACTCAAAAACTGGAAAATCCGAGAGGGATTCAGTCTGTAGAAAAAGACCAAAATTGAAGAGTTTGGTGGTGAGTGATTCTCGGCCGGCACAGATGAGATACGAGGTATACCTGTAAATGGTTGGCTTCCTTAGTATCATCCTGATGCCAGTCTCTGTGTTCAAGATCCACTTTCACATACGCAGTGTGTTTCACGCCAGTGGAGTCCCGAGTGCGGACGGTGAAGGACTTATGACCATTATCAAGAGTGACCGCTCCCATCAGTCTTACAGTGCCGTCGGTGCTCAGATGAAACTGCTCATCGTCAGTGTCAAACAGGGGCGGAGCCTGCCCGTTGCAGTCCCGGAAAAGAACTAGAAGATGTCAGAGACATATTAGGAATAGGTTTGTGCGAAACTTGCCCGTGCTAGAGCCATCTGTAAGCCCCAAAGTGATAGTTCGTGTCCATTTTGTCTATAAACCAAACCGACAGTAGTCATCCTCAGGTGTCTGTAAGGTCATATTCACAGAAAGAGAAAGGCACAGCCATTGACGAATCACCATTTAAAAGTTGTGTACAGACCAATTGAAGCATTATTAGTTATTTTTATATAGTAGGTTTATGCTTCATGTACATTTTAATTGGCTCTTGTAATTGTGATCCTAAGCAGCTGATTGCAAATCCAATGGATGTCTTTAAAGGAGGTCAAAAGTCTGAAATAGATGAAAAACTCTCCACATGCACAGGACCTGCTCAGGTTCACTGAAACTGAAACATCAGGGTTGTCCCTTCTACTGTGCAGGATTGCTTATGCTACCCCGGTCTGCACAGAAGATTCTTTAGAAGAAAAGACTTCCAGCAGCTTCACCCCGGAACCTAATGTCTGAATTGTACAGAGTCACTTGCACGGAAGATTTTGAAAGCTCGTGTCACAGACATTTGGCCACGATAACATAATTTGCCTGTTTAAAGGAACACCTTGGCGAACGACGTTGGAAAAGCGGAGCTGCACTCGGTGCCTTACCTTTCCCAATCTCTGCGCCTCTGTGCAGGCGTTCTCTGGGAACGCTGAAGGTGAAGAGGTGAGAAGCGAAGCCAGAGGAACATGGTTTAGACTCTGCATGCGCACACCAAGCGACCTTTAAAAATGGAAAGAGAACTGCATGGTTTATATAATTCTTCCATGTAACTTTGAACATTCATATATTGAGGATTTCAATTCATACAAAATGTACCTGCAGTAAAAAAAGTAACACTCCCAAATGCACCGTTCTTAAAGGCTCCATCTGACAATAAAAAACAGCAAAAGATTGCAACGGATGGGCCTCTGAAAGACCAGGTTACTGATGTGTGATGTGTGCACGGGTTTTAAACGTGAGGCTGCCAGGTTGCCTCGCCCATCAACTTCAGCTTAAAGAGATGGTTAGAACCCCTTCGGCTTGCCTGGCATGTCCAGGACTTGTTTATGCTTGTATTCAATAGTTGAAAAAATGCTAGCAGAGCAATCAAGGCTTAGCACACAGGTTAGTTGGTAGAACGTCTTAAGATGCTGGAGTTATAAATAAATACAATGTCTTCAATGACTTAAAGGCAAGATCACGAATCCCAGATCACACATTGCAGCCTCGCATCAACACCTGAAAATAGTAACTAGACGCGGCAGCCGCTTAATCAAGTTGTTACATGGTTTTTATCAAAGACGATTGTGAGAAACACATCCCGATATGGTGATGAAGCAGTAATGATTTCTTTAACACACAAACTACCCTCCCCAAGATTCAGTTCAGTTCTAAAAGCTTACATCTCGTGGTACAAGGTGCCTCAAGGTCACTGTGTGTTTTTTTTACCATCAAGAGATGGTTAGAACAAATCCCCGTCGGCTTGGCTGAAATGTCGAGGACTTGTTTATGCTTGTATTAAATAGTTGAAAGAATGTTGGCCGAGCCATCGTAAATAAAAGCTACAGAGGCTGATGCAGAAGCTGTATGAAGTATTCCACTTTTAATCGTTCATTAAGGTAATAACTATTGTGGTGTGAAAAGTGATTGCTTCTGCTATTGCATACTTGTTTCACTGAATACGTTTAGCTTCCGTAAACATGAAATAACACATTTTTAGGTCCCTAAATGTATCACCTCTTAAAAATATTATCACTTTTACAGATTTGTATTGCATTGCTGTGAGAAAATTCCCATCTTATACTTTGTGTGTGTGTCTGGTCTGATTTAAATGAAACACTTATTATGAATATGAAGTCATTTCTATCATGTAATCGCTCGTTTCAGGTCTCACCAGAGTGTCTCTACTGTGCTGACCCGACTGGATACACATTTTATTGTAAAACCTGAATCCCCAAATCTACCTCAGATTCTGCTCACAGACACACGGTCAATGTCATGTTTTGACTGTATATGGGA